>JAUTXW010005233.1:0-12500 GCA_030620095.1 Kuschelorhynchus macadamiae
TATATATGTGTTTTCATTGCATCCGTGTACATCCTGTTCATTTGTTCTGAAAAGAATAGTTTTGTTGATGTTTTCGCAAATCACATTTGGCATTTTCGAAGCTTTCTTTCTCGCGTCCGAATAGAGACTGAAGTGTTGGTGACTGCGACGCTTCCTTTATATCCTCACTCGGGGCCGAAGGTTATATCTGCGCAGGCGTTGGTCGTTATTTATGTTTTCCGGATGGTGTTGTTGTTGCGCTAATTGCGTTTGAGTTTTTGCGATTTTAGATTTGTCGATTATTGTCTTCCATACTGTTGGTAGTTTTAATGATTCGTCCCTTTTATTCAAATCACCTTGTTTTTCAATTTCTATGGCTTCTCGGATTATTCTGTCTTATAATGTTCTATATTGGCAATCTTCCTACACCCATCGAAATTTATTTTATGGCCGGTTTCCTGATGATGTAGGAATAAAGCTGAGGTTATTTGTTTATTTCTGATGCTGAGTTTATGCTCTTCCACTCTTGCTGATATTCGCCTGTTAGTTTGTCGTACGTACAACTTTTCACAGTCCTGGCACGTGAAATGCTGTATATTTCGATTTTCCAGTTTGATTTTATCTTTGGGTTTCCGAGTAGTTTACCGATAGTTGTTTGTGGCTTGGGTATTGTTTGTATGTTGTGTTTCCTCAGAAATCTTCCGATTCTGTCTGTTGTGCCTTTTACATATGGTAAGACTACTCGTTGCTTTCCCGGTTCATATTTTTTGTTGTTCGTTGTTCGGGAAACCTGTGCATTAATAGCTTATGGTGCGATTTGTGTAGCCATTTTTCTTTAAAGCACTAGAGGACCACCGTTTTGTCTCGTCTGTGTTTCAGTTAGTCGCACGGGATCTGATATTAGAGTATTTGCCATAGCTTGAATTTAAAGTGTGATGATGATTTTGTATTTAAATATCTGTCTGTATGTGTTGGTTTCTATACAAGGTGTATTCGAAATGTTCGTTATGTAGTTTTGTGACCAAAACATCTAAAAATGGTAGTTTGTTGTTTGCCTTTCTCAGTCGGTAGAGCAAATTGTGGCCTGGAGGATTGAATTTACGTGAGTCAGAAATTTTTCTAGTTCTGCATGACCATGTTGCCATATAATAAATATGTCATCCACATAACGAATCTATAATTGGTTTTAAACTTGCTTTCTAAAGAGCTTCTTTTCTCGAAATATATCATAAATAAAGTAAACCGGCGATAGTAGGACCCCATTGGAGCACCATCCATTTGTTTATACATTTGCCCGTTGAAAAGAAATATATATATATATATATGCTCCGAGAATATATATTATATATATATATATATATATCGATATATATATATATATATATATATATATATATATATATATATATATATATATATATATATATATATATATATATATATATATATATATATATATATATATATATATATGTATATATATATATATATATATATATATATATGTTATATATATATATATATATATATATATGCATATATATATATATATATCATATATATATATATATATATCGAATTATATATATATATATATATATATATATATATATATATATCGTTATATATATATATATATATATATATATATAGGATTTATATATATATATATATCGGAGCATTGCCTCAAAAATACTTATTTTTCTTTCAACGGGCAAATGTATGGTGCTCCAACGGGTCCCGCTATCACCAGTAGTCGCGAATTTATTTATGATATACTTCGAGAAAGAAGCTCTTGAGAAAGCAAGTTTAAAACCCAAATTATGGATTCGTTATGTGGATGACATATTTATTATATGGCAACATGGTCATGCAGAGCTCGAAAAATTTCTGACTCACGTAAATTCATTCTACCCCAGAATACAATTTTCTCTAGAGCTAGAGGCAAACAACAAACTACCATTTTTAGATGTTTTGGTCGCAAAACTACATAACGGACATTTCGAATACACCGTGTATAGAAAACCAACACATACAGACAGATATTTAAATGCAAAATCACATCATCACCCAGCACAAATTCAAGCTGTGGCAAATACTCTAATATCTAGATCCGTGCGACTAACTGAAACACAGACGAGACAAAACGAACTTAAGGTAGTATCTAGTGCTTTAAAGAAAAATGGCTACACAAATCGCACCATAGAGAAAGCTATTAATGCACAGGTTTCCCTGAACAACGAACAACAAAAAATATGAGCCGGGAAAGCAACGAGTAGTCTTACCATATGTAAAAGGCACAACAGACAGAATCGGAAGAATTCTGAGGAAACACAACATACAAACAATACACAAGCCACAAACAACTATAGGTAAACTACTCGGAAACCCAAAAGATAAAATCAAACTCAAAAACCACGGAGTGTACAGCATTCCGTGCCAGGACTGTGAAAAGTTGTACGTAGGGCAAACTAACAGGCGAATATCAGCAAGAGTGGAAGAGCATAAACTCAGCATCAGAAATAAACAAACAACCTCAGCTTTATTCCTACATCATCAGGAAACCGGCCATAAAATAAATTTCGATGGGTGTAGGGAGATTGCCAATATAGAACATTATAAGACCAGAATAATCCGAGAAGCCATAGAAATTGAAAAACAAGGTGATTTGAATAAAAGGGACGAATCATTAAAACTACCAACAGTATGGAAGACAATAATCGACAAATCCAAAATCGCAAAAACTCAAACGCAATTAGCGCAACAACAACAGCACCATCCGGAAAACATAAATAACGACCAACGCCTGCGCAGATATAACCTTCGGCCCCGAGTGGGGATATAAAAGGAAGCGTCGCAGTCACCAACACTTCAGTCTCTATTCGGACGCGAGAAAGAAAGCTTCGAAAATGCCAAATGTGATTTTGGCGAAACGTCAGCAAAACTGTTCTTTTCAGAACGACAGTAATGAACGGATGTACACCCGGAATGAAAACACATTGTATTTTTCCATCCGTGAAGCAGTAAAAATATATATATATATATATATATATATATATATATATATATATATATATATATATATATATATATATATATATATATATGTATATATATATATATATATATATATATATATATATATATATATATATATATATAGATGCTGCTGCGTTCTTTTCAGTATCACATTTTTGAATCGGTCAATTTTGAGTGTGTTTATTATCGCATCGATTCAATTTACGAAAGACAAGCGTTAATTTAGGTTAACTGATTAATGGAACCAACGTAGCCTTCAGTGTGACCCGTATTTATATATTGTTTGGGTCGCAGATGGTACCTCTCGTTGCTTCGTTACAGCGAACTCTTTCAGCACTTATTGAACTTATATGATTTCTGACTTGTATTTTGTGTACGTTAGGTATTACAGTCTCAAAAAAATTCTTGGTGTCATCAATTTCATTCGTTTTTATTATAATCTGTTTTAATAGCAATAACTTGTTTGCAGCTATTCTAATATGGTTTTAAATTCCAACTCCGGTTAATCATTTAAAAGTTCTTGTACGTCTATCCAGCAGATATTTCTTTACTGGGGTGCCTTATAATGAAGCTAGAATGCTGTAGTAGGTAGAGAACTCGCAGCTTCAACTAGAGATAAAGCACAACGTTGTGTTTGGGCGTGTGAAACCAAATTGAAGTTATAATCAACAACGAAAATAATGGATTCTGTACTTAGCTTAAAGCACGGCAGCCACAATTATTGTTGCCAAAACGACGGCCACAAACCCCTGAAAGCTTAAATAGCTCTTAGATCCCTGTATCAGGCAATAGACTTTTTGAGTGAGTGGTAACATTATCCGGTTCTAATTTGTTTTTTTCTAAAATTTGAAACAACTTGCAACGAGCAGACCAGGGCAGGAGGAGGCATGCTATATAAGGATTGTAAGCGATTATTTCTTTGGTTTCTTCTCTAAATTATTAAGGTATGGTCATATCCGGTCAGAATATCCGTAATTATCCTTAACTATGTTCCGCTTTATGGAAGAGTTAAAGGTATTAGGCATTACATAATATATATATATATATATATATATATATATATATATATATATATATAAGATTATACGCATAGACTCTAAATTTCTTTCCTTTCTACTTAAAGTAGGTTATTGTACGCAATAAAAAACTTGTATGTAATTATTTACTAGAGGGTCATCCTGAAAATACCTCTCTAAATCAGATTTGGTTAAGGTTAAGTAATATAAAAATTACTTTGTTTATAAAATACTTGATATTTAGGTAACAAAGATTTACCGTTAATATTCTGTTTTTTTCTTACAAAAATTATAACCAGCAAAAACGTGCAATTTTCTGTTGAGTATGTATTAATTAACCATCAACAAATATAGAGAATTATAATCCGCTTTTGAATCTTGAAATTTTAAATAAGACGCTCGGCGTTTTAACGGTTTCGTATCTGCTAAAATTTAACAAGGACGATTATAACCTCAACTCTATAATTTCAACCTTGTTATAAACAACAAAATGCATTAAAGATGAGCCTTTCGCGAATTTTATTAGTTACAAATTATGTCCCGAGTTCCTCGACACTCTTGTTTGTGACCTAGTTAAGAATCTCCATTTTCACAATTATTTGATTTTGAGAATTTCTAGATTTTGCTGACGTAGTTTCTTGAAGCATTTTCAGAATAATCAGAAATAATAGACTATGCTTATTCTCAATAAATATTTTCTATCCAAGATCACTGAAAGCAACTGAGGGTTTTGCAACTATAATGTTTGCTCTAACTTGTCAACATTTTAATCAGCTATATATTGTATTTTGGATTTAGTTAGTATTACCAATGACAAAGGAATTCAGCAAGATTATTTAGAAACGGAAGTAATTAAGAATATCTCACGTGCAAAAGATATTTAATGTCTTTGAACAAAGATGTTAAAAACAACGAAGTGTGTGGTGCCCTTAAGTGCTATTAGTTATTATGATAAATGTACCAAACATATTCGATCTAAGACATCATTTGTATGAATTGTAAAAAAATAACAGAGTTGAATGAACTAAACTCCAGTCAAAATGTATGAAAAAAATTTGAAAAAAAAATTATAATCAAATTTATTACTTATTTTATACTTAATATAATACAATCCCCATCAAGAAATAATAGTCCAGCAGATGCAAGTATCTTTGGAATAGGTGCTTGCAGTTTTCATAGATTTAATAATGGTGAGATAACAACGATTCAACATATTTTCGAACATTGACGAAAAGCGAGAAGAAATACAGTTAGATAGAAAAAGAAGCATTTGACCCTTATATACGGAAGACATTTTATTTTACAAACGGATCACATATGTCTAATTTCAACATTTGGATCGAGAAAGGGGGTTCCAATTTATACTGCCAATCGTCTACCAAGGTGGGCTTTAACCTTAAAAGCATACGATATTGACACTGAATATACCCAAACTACAGATTTTGAGTACGCGTGTGTTCTATCCCGATTAATGGTTAACAAAATTGATGAAAAAGAAGACACTATAATAGCGTTGACTGAAAAAACATTTTTTTCACTCAACGATAATAGCTTCGATAAAACTTAAATCAGAGATATAGCAAGCTTTCGACGAAGTATTATAGATCTTCCCCATGACATTTAAAATAATCTATCAAACATTGCAAAAACACAGTTTTACAAAAATTATCAATTCAGTTCAAACTTTCTGGCCTTTTTACAACAAGCATCTGAATAAAAAAGAAATGACATATTGTGTCTGCAAAGATTCAGACTCAGGTGTTAAAGGATTTTTAATAATGTATAATAGCGGCATTGTAATTCCAGCCATATATCGACAAGCCAGCAAAGCTCGAAAAAAAGCTATTTCACGAAGTATCATTTACAGGCCTCGAATTCATACAGATAATAAGCATTATGTAGAAAAATGTGGAATATCTTTAGAAGTTGCTAAATCCCCAGCCAAAGGTCTGCAATTTCCGTGGCCCATTCCAAGCAAAGCGAGGCAATCACTATATACTGATTATGCCAGATGTGTCATTATTTATTTATGTACGGGTATAAATACTCATTGAATCACATAATATTTGCATTTAAATTATATTTATGTACTTACTTAGACTATAATTAAAAGAAAAAACTACATGACAATAATCTTAAGACTAATTAACTAAAATTAATATTGGAAAGCCTTTTTTTAGAACATGCAAAAGAATAAAAAAAGAAGTCTATATTCACTCTATTGCCTTTGGTTGAAAATCTAGATAATGGTCCATATTTGCAGCGATGAAAATCAATTGCAAATAATTCTATAGCCCGTGTTTGCTGAGCAGGTACCCTCAAACCAATCAAGTATAACAATTCTGAACAATCTATCAAACTAGTAATTAACTTAAAAAGAAAGTAAATGTCCAATTTTACCCTTCTAGATTTCAAGAGTTTCAGGCCAAATCTAGCTCTTGACTCACTATAGTTATAGAAAGTAAGGGGAAACTTTACTCTAAAAGCTAGGAGCTTTTAGAGTAAAGTTTTATTATATTATAAGCTTAATATATTTATTGTGAACTGTTTCAATATTTGAGATATTTGTTAGATAATAAGGCGACCATACTCTAGACAAATATTCAAGCTTCGAGCGGACCAGACTTTTGTAAAGAAAGTTCATTGATTTAAAAGATGAAAACCCTTGTGAGAATTGGCTAATAAAGCCCAAGAGTTATTAACTATATGTTCATAATGTAAATCAAAGCTAAGTTAACTGTCCAAAATTATACCCAAATCAGAAATTGATTTTACCATTTCTAATACGTGATGTATGTTGATTGTATACTTAAAGTTAATCAAATTTGTTATTCTGACAAATTTAATGACCAGAAGTAAATTGCGCGAGGTAGTGACAATATTTAGTATTCCAGAAACTATATGTCTCAGATAATAAACCACAATTTACCAATGACTTACTAATAGATGAGCATACACCTAATAATCCGAGAACCCAAGAAAACATATTTAGAAAGAATTTCACCTGAGGCCATGGCGCATGCCAAAATATTTAAAACAAGTAGTTTTCAATGGATACCTGGTATTGTAATTGAAATAACTGGCAATGTCATATAGTCATGATTTTTGAAGAAATATGCGGCGTCTGCAGAAAAAGTGGTGTCTGCAATTTTGTCTTTGTGTTGTTGCTACAAGTATTGTGCTTGGTTTCCAACCACAATTTAAGTGAATTTTCATATATTTACAATATGGTGAGCATATTGGTTGCAGGTTATATGATAAGGTCGTTCTGAATAGTAGATTAGGTTAAGCTAATTTTGTTAATCTGGTGGTTAAATAAAAACTAACATTCTGCAAATATGCACGTGCTTCTTTTTATGATATTCAGTCATTTGCTATACGTTATGGAGCTAAATTGTTTACTACTTCAGAATAATTTTTATAATATTTCCACATATACCCACAGGAATATTATACAAATAAATAATTTATAACATATTCTGTTTCAAAATTTACATTTTCCATTTTTTGTTTTAACTTGTTTAACTTACACTCTCCAAAATAAAAACCACCTTTTAAAAATCTTTTTGTTAGTAACTTACTTTTATGTAAGTAATACATTTCATGTATTTTTTTATAAATTTTAAGAACAAAATTATTACGCTAACAATTATAATAATTGCTGCAGACGTTTTTTGCATTTTTCCTAAATTACGTTTGGTGGGAGAAGTGAGATTTGATTCCATATATAGGACATATTATTATGTCCTTTTTAATTACCTATATTGAATAATAAATTATATTCTCCTCAAAATTGTACAAAACCACATACAACCACGATGCAGAATTAAACACTGTTGTCTTGTGGTAAGCTCCATGAAAATAAAGCTGAGTATACAACGACGTAACCAAAGTCTATTAGTTGTGGAAGACAAACACGTCTTGCCATTTGTCTCTTTCGAATGCTCTCGAAAAATAACCTTGTAATCTGTCCCGGTGACATCGAGTGAGCGGAGAAATATAAGAATAAATGGATTTAAAACGTGGTTTAGTATGTTTTTGGGCAAACTTGATTTTGCTCACTGTGGGAAACTGAACGTGCCGAGCTACCCGCTAAACTGCTGAGAGGAATATTGTATTTGAATATATTATAGCTTACTTTACATAAGAATCAAATAAAAACAAACAAAATAAGCTTTATTATCATAAATTAAAAGAATAAATCGCATTCTGTTAAGAAAAGATATATATATATATATATAAGCAAGTCAAGAAAATAGAATTATTACCCAAATATAATAATAATAACAATAACTGCATTGGTTACAAAGATCAAAAAGTATAAATGTCCCATAAAACAAATGTGAGACAGTAATATAAAGAATAAAAAAGAAACAAATGCCAGTTTACAAATATTTTAAGTATTAAATCTACTATCATAAAATTCCTGCAGTTTGTAATATGCATTGAGTTTAAGAACATTTTAATAACTAACTAATTTCATTTTCAGACGCAAGATATTGTAAAACTTTTATAAATCAATGTGGTTAAGGCAAATTTGGAGAATAAAATAGAACTGCTGCTACAGTTTCGGGTAGTATAAGTACTATTTCAAGAAAAAAGTCTAAATTTTTTGGTGTATCAGGCAACAAATCTCCAGGAAAAAAAATATAAAATATGTTCCGGTAGAAAGAAAGGTTTACAGTGTTTCCTAAACTTTGGTTTGTGTGTATGTACCGCAATGATCCTATTTAGAGAACAAAGATGGAATCAAACAATCGACGGTTGAAAAGTCCCCAAAAAGAGATTTTGTACCTTATGTGATATTCAATTAACGAATAATATGACACCTTAGCAGCAGAGCAACCCAACTTATTAGCAAATCACCTAGAAGCAATATTTATATTACAGGTATGTGAATAGAGAATTTTAATTTATTGTCAATATGAATACTCATAATTTGCTGTATTATCAGTAGTAAACATTTAATATGGTAAAAGTAGTTACAATATTATTTATTCTCTTTTAAATTGAAAACAAACCTCTATACTAAATATTTACGAAAGTGGTCAAAATGCTTCCGAAGATACCTCATTAAACCCATACAACCTAAGCAAACCTAACATTTAAATAGCTATTACTTTTAGAAAAGTTTCTCGTTTTTATACTTTCTTAAATATGACGGCGTAAATAAAGTTTCTGTACCCAAATGACACACGTGACCAGTTTCGTAACTAAAAATGATATAACCTGAGTTTTGTTACCAGATTCGAAACGTTCAAAATTTGACAAAGAATAGGGGCGTAATAGGTATTATTCTCCTATATTTAATACTTAGTATATGGATGTAGAAGAATGTTTTTATGACTTAATAATATTATATAAAAGTATAAACTTTTCTTGTTTAAGTTACATATAATTTTGCTACTCAGTTCGTCATGATGTCAAAATTACTATTACAATAATTATCAATTACAAAATAAACTTTTGATCAAACTGAAATTTATAGTTTAATTTGCTCCTTTTTAAATTGAGCCCAAAAATGAATAGGACTTAAAATACAATAATATAAAGCGTTGCCAAGGTACTATTTTGAAATACACTGTTTTTTTATTGGCGTTAAGGTCAAAACAACAATTTTCTATTAAAATAAATCAGGGCCAACCGAATACTGCGATCTTGGTTGCCTAAAAAGTACGGTTTATATATTATATATTACTCGCATATACATAGCCAGTGGGGGCTGCATGTGATCTGGACCCTTTCCAAACTCTAAACATATTTTGATTTTTTACATAATTATATGAAAGCAAAATTCCAATCTCTGCGGATTAACAGTTTGAACTCAAGCCTTAATAAAATAAGAACGAGAAAGAGTTTTTTGAACTAGCGCTAGACCGTGCATAAAAGTTAAAAAAAATCGTTTTTGCCAATATATGCCAAAATATCTCAGCGAGAGCTTTTACGAAAATGTAAAAAATGAAGATAAGGATATCCCAAAGAAAAATGGTTTTATCGTAAATAAAAGAGTATTCTGACATCTCCCGTAGCGGAAAAATCTGAAAATTGTGAACGCATTCCGGGACCAAATTTCTAAGAATTTCACCAAAAATTATTATTTTTTAATATTTAAAAATGAGTATGATAGAGGAAATCCGTAGCTACAACATATAATAATTAGTTTTTACATGCGAACTGGGAATAAACAGTTTGTAAATATAATCAGAGTATCTGTTGAAGCATTCTCCGCGTAACTCGTTTTCCATCAATTTAGAAGATGATATGACTGAATGACTAGGAAGATAGTGAATTAACCTTTAATTTCATATATAAACTAAAACTTTAATTTCATATATAAACCTAGAAAAAAAACTACCTCAGAAAAAGTGATATAAAGAAGAAAGTTGGATTTTGCCACTTATGAAATATATTTAAAATTCTCAACAAATGGAACATTTCTAAGATAAAATAAAACATTAATTAAAAATTAAATATTAATTAATTAATTAAACAACTTCTGGGGTTGATGGTTGATCATGAGTTTTTCGAGAATTTTGAGAGTAGTAAAAAGTAAAATAAATAAAGCAAAAATGGTTATTTAACACATAAAGAAACTTGCTGCCAATGCAGTAATATTGCCTCAGACCCCGTATGGAAAATAAGGCGATATGGACAAAGTGAACAATCAAATATTTATAAAAATAGATTAAACGGGTAAAACGGATTCCCCCTTTCAAATTCATTTTTAAACCTCAAAAAATAAGAACTTTAAATTGCATGATTATAAATTCCCTCCGGGAGTGTTCAAAACTTTTTGATTTTTTTAGTTGACAGGCGATGTCAGTGGGAGAAAATTAACTACAGCTTTTGATCGATTTATCTCAGAAACTCTCGTATGCAGAAAAAGTCTGCAGGATCATTTTGTTTAGGATATATTTGCATGTGTTTTTTAGCTGTACAATGTACATAGTAGTTGCTCTACCAGCAATATTTTGGCATATATGGACAAAAAAAGCACATACTATTGTTGTAGCAAAGTAAACTTTGTTTCGCTCAAAACGCCTCTCCGAAAACTACATTCAAACAAATTGGCCGGCTTTCTAAAGAGTTTTGACTCTCCAGTGACTAGACTATAATATATAAATTCAGATAACACAAAGTTTTAATAAAATACTAAGGTACCCCCAGGCACGGACATGAGGGGAATTTAGTATGTTAGCAAAATCTCATCTTATGTTCCTAAAACAAAATCTCATCTTATGTTATAAGTTCACTTAACGACTATACGAATAGTATAAAAAAGACTTGATTTGTATTCTGAATATTTAATTTGTATTTTTTCAGAGACATATTGTCACAATAGACACTACCTTTTGTGGGAATGAAGTAGTAGTAAGATGGGGGACAAGTCCAGCAACTAGGCCTAAACCGCCCTCTTCGTTAAACCCGGTCCCACCTACCTCACTCCACTTCTCTACGAATTCTAATGAATGACAGCCGCGTCTTCTGATGTATTGCTTCTTCTGCTAAAACGAATATATTCTTCTGGAGACTAGCAAGATTATTTTGTTATGCCAATAACTTTTGTGACCCTCATGTAAAATATTACGAACATTTTCACATATGTAACAGTGTTTCATTTTTTAGAAAATTGAACAATATAAAAGTATTAATATTAATAAACAGACCGTGCTCTATATAATAGGGTTCACAGTGGACTAAACATCAAAATACGAATAAATTAATTGCATTGGTATATTTAAAACATTCATAAAACTGGCTAGTTTTGACTGATGAGGTATTTCCCAGCTTTGAATAAAAAAATGTTGGGTTATGTCTCCAAATATTATGTACAGGGAATTTGGTTAATTTGGAAGTCTAAAAAGTTTAACATCTATAATATGTATTTTTAAAACTAGTATTAGTAATATAAGAAAAGTGTTACATTAACAATCAAAATATAATTTTGTGTGTTAATTTTTGATTTTCCTGTATAAAGTAGTGCATTTTAGCAATGAGATTTTTGTTTTCTCTTTTCTTATTAGCGTAATAGTCGATTGAGCCTTAATTTATTGCACAATATTTTTATTAAATTAAATTATAATACGCCCTAATGTCATCACACAGCCATTCCTATACAAATTCAAAAAATGACAAACATATTTACGCAATATTCAGAGAAAATAAAAGTTTAGATAGCAATATTAAAGGCCTTACCCTGAATCATCCAAATTTCTGAAGAAGACGTGGTATGAAATGACAACCGTTATAAATATCTTGATCTTCCTACAACGATTAACATTTCACGAAAATCGATACCTAAGATAGTGTCACGATGTGCCATAATCCTATCAAAGTTAAAGGCGCTTTCTATAATTTGTAAAAGTTATAGGGGCAAATTGATTTTGCCTCGCAAACCATCTATACTGAAGATGATCATGCTGTGAACGACGATTTTATTACTATACAGTCAGTAAAGGTCGCATA
>JAUTXW010005234.1:0-12508 GCA_030620095.1 Kuschelorhynchus macadamiae
GGCATTAAGATCACTATTTATGTGGCGATTCGCCACATTACTATAAACTAAATCAAAAGACAAGTAAATTTGGGTGTCATCAGCATAAAGATAATAATGGTAGTGTTTGATATTTTTGTGAAATTGTGAGATATATAAAGTCAGAACAAAGGACCAAGTATACTTCCCCTGTGGAACACCAGACGTTACCACTTGCCTTTCAGAAAATTTATCATTCAAAACCACTTGTTGTAACCTTCCGCATAAATATTATGTTCTCATATGTGGTATACAAGTTGCTCAAGATATCTTCAAAATGGCTGAAAAATGAATTGTAATCTATATTAGGGGGTCTGTATATATTGAGAATAACATATTTGATTCCAGATAAGCATAATTTTATGCAGACATACTCTAAAAAATCAAAACTGCCCTGAATTAAAATATTACATTTGGTTTCTTTTTTTATATAAAATCCGACACCCCCACCCCTTTGACCGACCCGATCCTGCCGAACAATGTATATGATTATGAATTTTGTTATAGATAGGAAACTAAGCAATAATTTATAATCTCATCTATAAATCATTTACTTGATAGAGCTTAATTCAATTTTAAAGTTTATTGAGCTGTAGTCTGCTAATTAAATACGACAATGACATGAAGTTTTAAACTGGTAAAAACTAAAACTTTTTATGACAGGTGATTGTAAATGAACAAGTGTGTTTTATGATATTAGTTATTTGTTAAACTGAAGAGCCGCTTGTTTGTACTTTTAAATTGCACTTTACAACAAAAAAAATACAAAAATTTGATTAAATAATATATGAGTAGCCAACAATTTATTTCGGTATTTTTGTAGTGTATGCTGTGCACGGATATCATAAGAGATATATATATATATATATATATATATATATATATATATATATATATATATATAGAATAGCAGAAATATATAATTTCTGCAGGTGCAAAACGGCCTACAAGAAGAATTGCTTTCGATTATGTCACAGAGTATATATATATATATATATATATATATATATATATATATATATATATAGATATACACAGCCAAGTCAAAAAAAAACCTGTAATTTTGGTAAATAATTCGGTTCTAAATAATATTTGTTACAATCGCTTTTTAACCAACCTCAAAAAAGGAGGAGGTTCTCAATTCGACCTATATGTATTTTTTTTATTTCTGTTTCCGCATAATGCCTAAACGGCTTGGCTGATTTTAATGAGTCAAACGACAAATTGTAGAGGATGTTTCTCTGGTGGTCCCGTATATTTTGATTTGAAATCCATTTACTCGTTTTTTTGTAGTAATAATATAAAAAAACACAGGTATAAGGGCGATAAAGGGGGCGAGTTCTATAGTTAAGTTTACATTTGTTTAAACACGGTTAGACATTTAACCCCATTTGCTAACAGGTATCTCTTTTGCTATCCCGTTATGTAATTTTATGTATACAGGGGAACCTTGAACATGTGCAACCTTAAAATCTAGTATTTTACTTGACATTTTCGAAAAATGAACATTCGGTTTGAATAAAACGTTATTAACCGACTACCCTCATTATAATTTTTGTGTATGTATATAGGCAGTGGTAAAAGAAACATGTCACAATAATTTATATTAAAGGACACTATACAAAAAAAAAACTCCGATATTAATATTTAAATTATTTTATTTATTCTTCTTAAATATATTTTATAAAATCTAATTTTAATAATGTCGTTTACTTCTCTATTTATCTCTTTTTTATTATGTTATATACAATTTGATCTATATACTACAAAATTATAATAATCCTAAAAATGTAAACTTTTCCAAAATCACTAAAAAGTGAGAAAGTCGAACTACCGAGTAAATGTGGTCGCTGCTGCTAACGGTTGCAAGGCCCCAAATATTTCTGGATATGTTTCGCATTTCATTAGTCTGTTTATAAACGTCTTAAAGGAAGTCAATATTGCCATTTGATTTGAAGTTCAGCGATTGGAGCAGTTTACGCTTGGGCAGTTCCACAAAGGGTCCTAAGAGCAAGTGATTCGGGCATCAGATTTAAAAGATATAAGCCTAGTTATATATTTGATTTATATGTAATGCAATATAAAATACATCAACTATATTTTGTAGTGGCTGCTGCTTTGGGCGTCGACTTCAAAATGTCTATATTTAAGGAATAAATAAAATATTATTTTTTACATTTTAGCGATTTTTAGCAGTCCATTTTGACGTCGTTTTTCATATTTTGCCTTTGTTCATATTACGGTTATTGTATGGGCCAATGTTTCTACTACTGCTACTGCTACCAGAAAATATACTTTCTTGTATGTATTAAAGATTCTTCATAAAGACGGTTGGTTGATTTTGGACAGGGTGGTTAAAACCGCACTGCTCAAAATCAGTTTTGACCACGTCAGTGGTCAAAATAGCCAAAATTAGTTTTGATCCCGTTGATTATTATTGATTATTTTTTTTAAATGCGTAAGTTATAAAAAATTATTAACTGTAAGGTTTTAAGAAAATATAAGCCGTGGCAAATAAGATAGAACTAAACTTTATACAACATGGGACTTATTTATTCAATAAATATATTTTTCCAAAAAAAAAAACCATTTATTAACAACAAAAATATTATTCTTTTGTTTAAGACGAACATATAATCAGCATAATTTATGTTAACATAACCAAGATAAAAATCATCATTTTATCATCTGAATTATTTTCTTCATCTGTGTTATTATGTGTATGGCTTGAACTTGAACCTAATTCCAGATCATCAGTTTCTAGATTTTTGCTTGAGTCTTTGCTTCTTAAATCCCTTTTTTACATCTACATTTTTTAGCGGCAGTGCTTTGCCCCTTACTATGGTATTACATACTTTACATATTTTCCGTTCTTGCTTAGTTGGACAAAATATGATCATACGGGATCTTTATATTAAAAATTCATTTTAACACACAGAAAAAATTAAATATTAAGTTGATTAAAAAAATTCATAAAATATTTTAAAGTAAAAATATATATTTTTATATTATATCTTGATTACTTTATCTGGATATATATTTTGGCAGGTCTAACTGAAAAGTGTAGGTGTTTGAAACAGTCTATGGGAGTCTATACGACCTGCAGTAAATATAGATAAGTCAAACTGTTGATCGACTACTGTTTATAATATACAGAAGGTTAAATAAGAAGGCACAATTTTTGCTCATTTTTACCCCGAATCATGGAATTCGTTAGTATGTGATGTATAAGAGAAAGCCACGTACCACATTAGTCCGAGGAAGTTCAATATCGTCGTTGTTAACGGAGATGTGAAAAAACTTAAAATTTAAATATGGTATGGCTTCTAAAGATGAATGCTCTAAAAATATTTTTATGTACGCAGAGTATCCCAAAAGAGGCTGATAGAAAAAAAAATTGCATTTTTTAAATGTAATTTTTGCAATATTTGATTTGATATTTCGAATTTACTCAATAACATATCGCATCCCTAAGTTCAATTATTATTTTTGAAATATTTAAGATTGAAAATTGAAATTTTCAGATTTTGAAAGCCTGTAAAATCTATACAGTTCAACTTAGATCAAAACGAATTTCACATTCTTTCCTTGGTTTTTTATAGTCTTTCTTAGGGCATAATTTTGGTCGTTTGCAAAGATTTAAAAGTGCAATTTTCTTTCTGAATTTCTAGTGGGATTAGGTACTAATTAAAACAATGTTCTTCAAAAACGCAATGACGTTTTTTTCTCCAGCACTTCTGGGTAGACGATTACTTCATTAATGTTTAATAAAACCTTTATAGTCAAATAAAACAGTTTATAAAACTGCGATAATAATATCTTACACAATTTGAAACTTGACCAGCAAGTTACAAAAATTTCGTTTACTCATTTTGTGCCCGAGAAGTAGATAATTAATCCAGCACAGAAAATAGTATAATTTACTATGTGTCATTCGATGCCCCATATAATATTCAATAGAACTATTCTTAAAAGAGATGAAGTTTTGGAATTCAAAAAAACGGTAATTTATATAATAAAAATAAACATAATTATTAAATAACTTTTCTTCGACATATCAAGGCGCCTACTAACAGTACAAGAAACTCAGGTACAGTTTCCAGTACAGCAAGAAATCATATAGAGCTTCTCAAAAAGCTTTTAGTTTTAAACAAGTTGCGGCCTGCTTGCTTACGTCCGATATAAAGAGCGCGCTCGAGTGCCAGCACTGTTGCCAGACTTTAAAAATTGTATGATTTTAAGGTTTTAATTTGAAAAGTGGTTTGAACCATTTTGACCGGTTAAAACCAGTTTTGACCATTGCCCGAGTCAAAATCCAAAAAAAGTGATCTTTTCCCAACCCGGCTCATAATCGACTTGAATGAGTGTTTTAATACCTTTTCCACAAAATCCAACTCATTGTTCAGTTACATAGACGATACTTTTTCATTTGGCATCACGGACAGAAAAATTTACTTTTTATTTTTTCCTACATAAATTAACACCAAAATATTAATGTAAATAACAAGAAGGGACAAATGTAATAAACTTTTTTTTTAATTCCGGTCCATTCGGCGCCTTTGCTCTACCGCAGAAGTTATAGTTTAGACGCAGAATGCTATATATTCTGTGAGGTATATTTTCTGTGGCTTTACAAGAGTCTCACAAGTCTGTGGCGGCCTGATAAAATCTAAAAAAAGAACAAGAACCATTGCCGTTTGACTAAAATTGATCATTGTGGCTGCGGAGTTTCAGACAGGGATGTTGGTGTCCTTGCTGTGACGTTGGTGTATGCAGAATAAAACCATATTGATATAAACTTTTTCTCTTTCAAATACAATTGGATATAAAATTTATATTGTGTCTTAGAGCTCGTATTATAGGCAAATATTTTGAGTTCTGTTAACGCGGAATTTGGCAGTTGCGTGGTTCGACTCGTCTATAAATCAGTTTTATATTATTATCCTACTTGTTCCTTTAAAGAGTTATTTTTGTGGTATATTTTTTATAATTAACATTGTTCCCGTGCGTTCTAATTCAATTAATCGCCGGCGCGAGCTATGGACTGGCAATCATATTTCATATACTTTACACAAAGAGGGCAAAATATTTATTCTTTATATTGGAAAAATGAAATCTGAAGGAAGAATTTTTACACGTTTATAACACTTTTGGATACAAATAGTGTTAAAAATGCATATATTAGTAAAAACAACGCAATGTACTGTATTTCAATAGTTACAAATATTGTGACCTCACCAAACCTCTAAGATATAACAGAGTGAGATCAAAAAACAAAAATTCTTATCTGTTTTTCAGATTGATCAGTAGTGGGTCTTGATCGGCTGGCGGCGTCAAACAAATATTTTATAACGAATCCGAAACATATCATCACCTAATAAGTCCAATATTAAGGTCTGCTCGATTTGTTTAACTATGGACCACTAAGTCTTTGCACATCAATCAAGTATCCTAGTTACCGCTAAAATGTTTCGTTCTCAAATATATCGTTATACAGAGAGACGTTTTTCAAAAAATAATTAAAAACACAGTAAAAGAAATTTCTCTTTTTAATGACCATGAAAAAACTAAATTAGTAACTAAATTAGAACCCGCAAGCTCCAAACTACAATCACAAAAAATCAAGCGGGATTAGCGCAATAACAACAACATCCGGAAAACATAAATAATAGCCAACGGCCGCTCAGGTATAACCTTCGGCCCCGAATATGGGTATAAAAGGAAGCTCGCAGTCGCTAACACTTCATTCTCTATTCTGACGCGAGAAGAAAAAATGGATCAATCTCTCTAAAGTTGTCTATAAAGTTATGTTTAGTTTGAAACAAAAATTTTAGTACTAGTTTTAAAGAGTTAGAATTTTCTTGAAAAATGTTTTTAGGTTGTAAGATCAACTCTGTTTTAGTTGGATGAGTAAGGATAGCTCGAGTTTTCATGCCCATAATGAGATTAGTTTTTATGCGCACCGGGTGGTAAGAGTGGTAGCCACTGAACCTATTAGATCAATCATTACCATCAATCAAATATCATTGTTAACGCTAAAATTTTTCGATCTCAAATATATCGTTATAAAGAGACGTTTTTCAAAAAATGATTTAAAACACAGTTAAAGAAATTTCTCTTTTTAACGACTATGAAAAAAGTAAATTAATAACTATGAACCCACAGGCTCCAAAATTGTATTCATTAATTAAATTACATAAAACTGATTTATCAATAAGACCTGTAGTATCCTTCGTAACAGCTTCATCCACTAAATTATGCAACAAAATAATCAAACGTATAGAAACATTTTACAACTTTAAAGCAGAATGGAGTATTAAAAACTCTTATGAATTAATAAACAGTATCAGGGGTGTGATTTTGGGAGATAGCGTTCGTTAACTTAACGAATGTTAATTCATAGGGGTGACGCTCGGGCATTATATTCGGATTTTCCGATCTTGATTCGAAAAAGACCAACCAACCAACCTACTATGAAAAGTCGCCATTTTTTGTAATTGTCAGTTCATATTCGTGATAATAGGTATTTAATTTTAAATTTCAATTTAATTTGATTTGTTGAAATATAAAATACTTATCGATACCTGTTACTTGTGTGCTATACTATAATATATAGTATATATAATCGACAGATGCCAAAATATTCAAGAAAATTATGAAAACATGGAACATCCTAAGCAGCAGAACAGTAACGAAACTCGTAAAAGGTCCAACAAATTAAACAAGGTAAGCTAATCTGCTTAAAAACTATGTAAACTTATTGCGAAACCTATATATTTTAATCATAAATAACTATCAATCCAAATTCAGTGAATTATTCCTGATTTGGCTCATTTTGTAATAGTTAAATATGACGAAAAAAATTAACACTGAGCTCGTAATTTACTATTGTTGAATTAACCTTTTATAGGAATGTCTAACAAAGTTATGAAAATAATCTTTAAATATTGTGTAAGCTATTTATTTGTAAATGATCTTGTTAACATGTCTATTTCTATTACATATTTTATTTTGTAAAGAAAAAGCCTCTTTATATTTCCGAATTCAGTGCCATCATGGTACCAAGTATGCAACCAGGCAAACACAAGATATGTTTTAAAGATACGGTGATATGGCAGTACAAAATTTATTTTTTTCTCTCACTAGGGATATCCTTATTATTTTTACAACAGGTACTTGCGTTACGTTTTGTAAACTATTAAAATGGAATTCATTGGTTATATATTTGTTAATTGTTTTAGACAATAGGTATGAAAGTGAGGGCCTTTTTTTTGTAACACATATTGTAGGTACATAATTTATAATAATATGAATATGTACTTTTTTAATGAAACGAGAGATTATGGACAGTTTAGTAAAAGTACAGTACGGTGTATAATATGCCATACTATCTTATTTTTTGTGTATCGATTATTCCAAATATCCAATACAAAATATCGAATATTTTATCAAAGTTGCACATCACTATAACCTAACCTAACTCCTGCATAAAATTTGTCTTTGTTTTTGTTTTAGTTCTCAATACATAAAGCGAAAATGTATGTTATTGACACGAAAGAAATAGAAGAATTGTATATTTAAAAACTACAAAGTTGGATATTAATTGCAGTAGTATATTAGTACTTAATACAAGGAAGAACATTTTCTATTTATCAAAATACTGAAGAGCAATAAGGCCAATTCGTGATTCAATATATAATTATAATGAATGATATCTGTGTAACTTTTTCAGGTAGGCATGAAATTATTTATTTCTAAGCAAATAGCATAATACTTGCTAAAAATTATATTTCTGCGTCTATGTTATACATACTGATAAATACATTTTCGATGTTGAGAAGCAAGGTCAATTAATCTTAGTTTGTCATTAGAAGTACTACAAGGGAAATAATTAGTATTATGTTGCACAGTATATTTTTACTTATGCGAGCAATATTTTTAGTCACAGCTTTTGTGACACTGAAAAGAAGTGATATGATATAGAAATGATGCCTAGTAGATGATATAGTATTTTCATCTACCTTTCACATGCTTGGTCAATAAATGCAAGAACCATTGATCAGCATTAGCTCAAGTCCCATTAGAACCGGCTTGATAATTGTGAAAGATATTTAACTTTGTAAGTATTATTTCTGATTGTTTTATGTTTAGGAAGTGTCTACGGCATGGTCCAATGGACCCTATAAGATTTCTTTCTGTTTTGCCAAGCATACAGTGATGCCAAAATGTATGTGGTGTGATTTCTAGTTTTTGCAATTTTGTATGTATAGTTTTTAATTAATATTTTGCTCAAATTGTTTTAGAAGTTTCATACCTGAAATTATTTTAAGAAATAACTATTGCATTGACTTAATAACTTCATTATGTTGTTAGGCAAACGACAGGGGCAGAGTAAAAAATTTATTTATTTTTAAAAATGCAATGCTCTTCTTACCTTAGCTTGATATTAAACGAAATTCTGCAGGCAGATTTAGTAATATATCCTTAATATATGGTCTTTTCCTTAGTGGGGTCGCAAACGAAAAAAGCGAAGTAAAAAATAAATTTTTTATTAAAAATCTAAAATTTTTTTATCACTACCTCAGATTTAACGAAATTTTGCAGACATATTAAGTAATATACACTTAATATATGGTCCTTCCTGGGGTGTCAAACGACAGGTTCCATTATGGAACTATCTTTCTGGTATGTTTATATTATGGCAAAGTTTATCTGGTCCACTATAACATTTTGTTACTGGCTTGACAGATATGTAAAATATTAATTTTAAACTCATACCAACAAGATTTGGTTGGGATGAGTTTTGGATCTTTTGGGTTGGGTAAAACATACTTTTCTAGATATCAATCTTAAGAATATTTGATAGTACGGCAAATAAATCGATCAAAAATTTAATTATAATTTATACAAATATGATTTTTTTAAACAAATTTCCTTTTCATATTGAGAAATCTTATCTTTGTACACTTTAGTCAGTTAACCTTTCATTATTTGCCATTTTCAATTTCAATCAATTTTTTAATTTATACAGGATGTCCGAAAATCGTACAATGTGCAGCTTCAGGTTTTTTTTAATAGATCACTCCATTTATTATGATATATTTAGGTTTAATGATTAATTGTATACATTTTTTTTATAAAATAGGTTTAGAACTACAACATATAAATAATTTAGCGAACTTCACTGAAAATGGTTTTCCATAAGGTTTATGTTCCTTTAAGGTATCCCCCTTCCAATTCCTATAAGCTTTGTTCAGCATGATTTTTAAAATATCATTACAACTAGGATAATACTACATAATTAAACAAGTAAATGCGTCTTGAGGATTGACCTTTAATGTTTCTCAAAAAAACGAAATATGCTTATTTTCGCATTTTAAATTATATTTTAGCATTCTAACTTCACAAAAATTTTTTTTTTATGTTTAGGTTCACATAGCTGTTCATTATTTTTTTTTATTTAGAGCAATGGATTTGGAAAACATAAATTTAAAATTTTTCTGTCCTTTGGGATATTTAACTGCCTGTTTGCTCATGCAATGAATAATAATGCAAGAGTACGATATTATTTTAGTGAACTAAGGGGACAATTAAGTTTATTATGTCTTTAAAATGTATAGATTTTTGAAGTAGTACTTTGTCACCTTTTAAGCAAAATAATAGTAACAGATATAATAAAAATAACAAGAGTGAAGTTTGTGTTAATAAAACTTTGTTTATTAACAGAGATAATTTTTATACTTTGCAGGTGATTCTTATAAAAGTAGTTTTTCTTATATTACATTTTGTGTTTCTATTTTTAGGTATTTCAAGCTGAGTCAAGTCATTTGATCCCTTGTAAAAAAAATGGCACCACCTTACATATCATCAGAAATCAGCAGAATTCGAAACTAATTTCAGCTTGTAATTACTTGAACAATAAATTTATTTAAATCGTAATATTTTTTGAAAAAAAAAAAACTTTTTTTAAGAGCTTTAAAAAACTAATACATAAACTAGAATTTTTGACTTACTTATAAGACAATCGCAATGAATAACTATCTCCTTTATATCTATATTTGTGACTACACTTAAACCTAGAAAATTACTTATTTTTAGGCATTTTGAGTAGATATACTGAGAGACAGTGGCATATAAAGGGAAGGGGTTGATGTTAAGCCCCCCCTAGAGCCACTTTTATTTAAGCTAAAATGATAGAAATAGTATAGAGTAATGATATTTTCTTACAAATTGGAGGGTAAAACCCCCAGAGCCAGTTTTATAAAATTGTGCAAGCTTTGCTTGCCAATAGCTTTGCTCAGCTTCGGCTTGAGATGAGCAGCGGGACGATGTAGGACGTAGTAGGTATTTGTTCGTTGTAAATGAGTAACAATTATCGTGGTTAATAACGTACTGATTTATTCTAAGATTTACATTCCATTTATACAACTATCAATTAAACAATGCGTGCGATCTCAATGATGCAAAATAGTAAAATTTAATAACATTATATTATGTATAGTCATCAGAACGTGCAAGGTTCAACTGACGTGACTGTAAGAAGGTCAGTGTAGACACTGTACATACCATCTAAGTAAATATTAAATATGCATAGAATTGTCTTATTAAATTATAGAAATTTTATGTGTAATTGTGAGAATTATACATTCTGCGGCCTGTCTCCGATGGATGAAGTTAGAGATCTTAACTCAAATTCCTCGTTTTGAGTGGTCCTGTGATCTGGTTTCCTGTTGCGTTTCTTCTGTTGATGCTGTGCTACAATGATTTTGGCTGTATACCATCCTGCAATTATAAGAATGGCTATGATAATTGTAGTGATGCTGCTAATTGCTATGGAATGATGGTGAATGTTTCGCCAAAGAATGTTCTGTAGTTGCTCTTGTTGGTGTTCTTGATCGTTTATCAATTCATGAAGGCTGTCTGTCAGTTCGAACACTGGCTCGGTTGGTAAAATGTCTAGTTGTTTCTGGTGGATCGCATTGCCTAATAAGTTTGGGACCGCTTTGGAATAACTATTTAACACTGGAACGGTGGTGCTTCGTTTAGGCGTGAGTATGTTTTGTTTTGTTTGAATTATACACTCTTGAGATATTTGAATTATCCCTGTTGCGTTTATTGCAACATCTTCCCGCGCACCATTGCAGATTACAGATATTACCGTTGGAGAGCTGGATATGAACATTCAAGTATTGGCTGCGCACAGCTGTTTCCATAGTATGCCTTTTAAGCTGCTTTTTTCAATGGCGCAATGTCTTGGAGCGGCTCGTTCATATATTTCATCTATAATACATGAAGGATTTGTTTCTATGTTTCTGACTGAACTTGGTGAACAGATAAACTGATGTGGATCATTGGGGTATGGTTTAATGCATTGTTGTAAGTCGTTTTCATGAAGTTGGAAGTACAGTTGCGTGTCGTAGTCGACGGCTATGTAGTCATTAGTGACGTGGAGGTTCCAATACGATCCGTTTTCGATTTTCACCGGAACTGGCGTTGCTTTTAGAAGTCCAAACTTGGCAACATCTGCTATTGGAAAGTACCCATACACTTGGAGACTTGTCTTATTAGCTGTCTGCTTCGTGGATAACATTGTCGGTACAATCCTTAAGTTATTCGGAAATTTTTTATTTGTTTCTTTTATGATATTGTTGATATATGCCGGTGATACTAGTTCGTATATTGCGCCCCTATTGAAGCGGATGTTCAATAGTTTGTCATAGTATTCATTTATTTCGCTGATGAAGTTTTGTGCTACTTGGTAGGCGCTTAGCAGTTGAATATTTAGGGCATTGGTGTCTATTTGCTTGTACCAAGTCTGCATGTTGTTGATTGCTTCTAGTCCTTGGTTGAGTTTTTCTTGAAAATGTTTAAGTCTATTGGTGATTCTCGATTCTGTCTCATTGAACTCCGTGAGCGCGGACACCATAAATTTAGTTTGGTGATTGGACGCTCGAATCAATTGCTCTTGATTTTTGTTGAGCGAGTCGATATCTTGATACACTCCATCGTTGACTCCAAATACAGTTGTTAAAAATTTTCCAAGATAGCCTCTTTTCCGTCTTGTATGATGGACGTCGTTAAGGTTCATCAGCATCCACTGGGTATGATTTTTTAACTCTTCCAAATGATGGGTTAAGGCTTCACATCTGGCGTCATTTGTAAGCTTTTTTGATTTATCACATAGGTCCTAAATTGAGAAGCTACGTTGATTACTGCCTTCACATCATTTTCACTCCTGTTTCTGGAATGTGCTATTTCTATTCTAAAGACTCCTTTGTCAATTTGAGTTGTCCCTAGATGTTCTATGTAAAGGCCATGTTGGGGTTGGTGGATTTTGTAAGAGTTTTCTGCTGTCGTTGCAGAAATTAGCAAGAATAGAATTGTCAAAACATAAAGAAGTGCTGATTTTGAAGTTGTATGCTTCAGTCTTTTCTCTTTTGTGGTTCTTTCTTCTTTCTGTGCAACATGACTATTGATTTCTATTGTGGGC
>JAUTXW010005235.1:0-128581 GCA_030620095.1 Kuschelorhynchus macadamiae
ACAGTGTCTGCGGTGAATTCTCTTGTGTAATTGTGTTTTCGTGCCTTTAGACTGCAAATCCTTAGTTATCCTACTCCTAAATTTTATGTTTTGAGTGTTGAAAGTTATCGTACATACCACTATGAATTCTTAACTGACTTTGATTTTGAATTTGATTTTACCTTATTTGATTTGAAAGAGACTTGCCCAGTCCGATTTGATTTAATGATTGTCATTTGTGTCAATTTCAAACCCGGACGCGTTAGAAAAATATTTTAATGAGAACATGGATAATACTCTCAATCAGAAATTGGTGGTATCGATAACGCGCTGCTACCATAAATAATTTAGTTACACTTTTAATAATCAAAATAATACAGTTCACCCGGAACTGATTTCAACAATAAATTTTGAAGAAATAGCGAGCTTTGGGGAATTTAATTCAGATATTAATCCAGTCATTGAATCATTAGACAGTCTTAGAGAGACTCTCAAAATATTTCTCACTGTTGATGAGGAGGAAATTAATTTAGAAAAAAAATCAGAAGAAATGTTAGTCAATGATGTTTATTCGAGCCAGGAGTTGAGGAGAACAGAGTGAAAATGAATTTCAGGTGAGAGCAAAATGTCTACTCTACTCAATTTCTGTTTCGTTGTCAGAAGATTTAACAGAGACCGTTATTGAGGTTAAAAAAATCAGGAAGGAATACCAACCAGCTCCTAAAATTACATTTCCACCAAAAATCAATAGCGGTGTTCAACCAAACCTGTAACGAAATTGTAGGTGATGTTGAGGTGTACAATGTTGTTCAAAATTGCAACCATAGCCCACCGAAACCTCACCTCAAATTCGTGTGAAATTGTCGAATATAAAGAAGTTCAGAACAAACGAAAACGTTCTGCTTCTGAATCTTCTGACGACGAAACAAAAATGTAATGAAAAATCAAAACCGATGCTATCGAAAAATCAGGGGCCGTTGTTACAACCCAACCCAGCAATTCATTAAAAACTCCTACACAAGTGAAATAAACAAATTTTTAGATTCAAAACCAAAGCAAATTTATCAAAATCAGAACAAAGACGTGGTTGTGCGACGTTAAATCAATGGTGAACAACTATTTCAATTTGAAGGAATGTAAAAATTTGAGTAATTTTACTTGCTCAACTGTTAAAAAAATAATTCATAGACAGGGCGAGCTTTTTAAATTTAGGTAATATTTTTATGAAAAATCCCTGCTTTGGTGGTAAATATTAGTGGTAAATATATGTAAAAATGTTTTAAAAAAAAAAAAATACAAGACACGTAAGGGCAAACTTTTAAATTTAAATCCACTATTCCTTATTTAAAGAGAAATTCAAACCTATAAATATCCAGTTCAAAATGACCCTTTCTTTCTGCACACTCTGTCTAAAAGAATTTACACAGAGACGAAATGCCATAAGACACATTAAAGAATCATATTTAAAAAGAGACACAAATCATAATCCGGATGAGTATTTAATCGATAGTAAGTATATTTATATTATTTACTCAAAATTAGGATATATTAAAATGTAAGAAAAACAATAGAATTTGTTTTGTGTTATTTCAATGATCTTTTTTGCTTGACTTAGTAAGCGTCCAGGGGCAGGGAAGGTGGTCAGTCTCCTCCCGCACCTTGCTACGCCGCTCATTATGTTATATTGCATATAAATTATTATAGTGAATTAAAAAAAATTTATTTTTTTGTTTCAGTTGGAGAAAAATTCTTTAGGAACAATGCAACTCGCCATTGCGAAGACTGTAAAGCTGATATTAATTTTAATGCTTGGAACTCTCATTTAAGAACAAATGACCACAAAAGCAAAGTATTATTAAATATGGAAATGGAATAGACCTTATTAGAAGTGCTTTTAAGAGTTAGAATTGCTGCATACAAGGTTTACTCACCCAAAATACATGTCAACCTTTAAAAAGTTTCAGCAAGAAATTTCCGAGAAAGTCGTAACATTAATTCGCTAGCAACAGCAATTATATAGATGCGTTAAGATAAATGCAGAATTATTTGGTATCTACTACTCGCCAGTTTTGAAGTCTACATCCGTTAAATCATTCAACACAGCTTTCTATAACGTGACTGAGACGACTGATTTAAATAATCTCTATGACGAACTATTCAAAATTCCTAACAACCAAGGCAGATGAACTACCTGAACGAGATTCTGGTAAGTTAATAATTACTTGCAAACATTTTAACATTTCAAACGCTATTGCGTCAATTTATGTTTATTTACAGCAGTCTCTCTTAATAAATACTAATTATTTATTCTTTAAATTGCAGGTTGGATTTTACAACAAATTCTCCATTTAGAAGTAAACATCAACTAGTACAATCCTTTCTGTGGCGACTCTTATATTCCAATTCCAGAGTTCCGAGGTAGTTTGGTAAACATTTTGAATGAAGATGATTTCTGTTTTGCATATGCCGTTGTATCAGCAATATGTAGACCTTCAGGTGACCCTAGGAAAGCTTCCTCGTACCCGGGCTTCAGAACTATCTTTGATTTTACAGGTATTAATTTTCCAGTTAAATTAGAGCAGATAAGTACTTTTGAAAACAAAAATAATTTATCCATAAATGTCTATGGGGTTGAGAATTTTTTTAGAAATGGAGTATAAATGTAAATGAGATTGTAGGACCATTACACTATAATAGACATAAAAAGAATTTACATATCAATCTACTTTTAAATACTTCTGATGACGGTAATAGTCATTATTGTTGGATAAAAGATTTAGCTAAACTACTTTTAAACAACTGTCAAAAAAGAAATGTAGAAAAATTGGTGTGAAGGATGTTTACAATTTTGGTACCTATGCAAAATTACAAAGACACTTAGAATATGATTGCACATCAATTCGAATTGAATATCCATCAGATGAACTTATTTTAGATAAGTTTGGAAATCAAATTCCAGAAAACATATTAAAGTTTCAAAATATTCAAAAGCAGTATAAAGCACCTTTTGTAATTTATGCTGATTTCGAGTGTTATTTAAAAACGTTGAAAACGAAAAACTTGATCCTACAACTTCCTATACAGTTAAAACTGCTGAACATGTTCCATATTCGTTCGCTTATTACATTAAATCATCATTTGATAAAAATCTCACATCTTTAAAACTTTATCGTGGAACTGATTGTGCTGAAAAGTTTATTGAATATATTGAACTTGATGTGAAAAACCTTTATAACTATTATTTTAGAAATCAAAAGCCTATGAATAAGTTAACTAGTTTGCAACAAAAAGAATTTGAAAATGCATTTGTGTGTTATATATGTGAAAAACCTTTTTCAGACGGAAATTTAAAAAAAGGAAGGACCACTGTCATTTTAGCGGTAACTATAGGGGCGCAGCTCATTCTATTTGTAATATACGTTGCATACCTCCAACTTACATTCCAATAATTTTTCATAATCTAAAGATTTACGATTCTCATCTATTTATTAAGTCATTATGTAACAAAAAAAATCAATTAGCGTATTGCTCAAAACAAAGAAAAATATATTTCTTTTAGTGAAAAAATTATGGTAAACACGTATGACTCTAAAAAATAAAAAAGATAGTTTACTTGAATTTACGATTTATAGACTCATTTCAGTTTTTACCAGAATCTCTTGAATCACTATCTAATATTTTAGATAATTCTCAATGTCTTAAAATTAGGAAACATTTTTCAGACACAGAGCAATTTAAATATGTTAGGCAAAACGGAGTTTTTCCTTATTCATATATTGACTCTTACGAAAAGTTGGATGATAAATCTTTGCCCGCTATTGATAAATTTTATAATGACTTAATTGATGAAAATATTAGTAATGAAGATTACATTAGAGCTAAAGAGGTATGGAATGTATTCAATTGCTCCACGATAGGTGAATATTCAGATATATATTTGAAATCTGACGTTCTCCTTTTAGCCAATGTTTTTGAAAATTATAGAAATACTTGTTATAAAACTCATAAATTAGATCCTGTGAACTATGTAACAAGCCCTTCAATATGTTGGGATGCCTATGATCAAATTTACAAATGTAGAATTAGAATTATTGACTGATCCAGATATGCTTCATTTTTTCAAAAAAGGGGTTCGCGGGGGAGTTAGTACTTGTTCAGCTCGAAAATCGGAGGCAAATAATCCTTTTCATGATAATTTCAATCCTAAGTATCCAACAAAATATATTGCCTATTTAGATGCAACAAATTTGTATGGTTTTGCAATGAAACAGTATTTGCCAGAAAAATACTTTGTTTGGCTATCTGAGGATGAAATTAATGAACTTAATATTTTAAATATTTCAGATACACCATCTGCTGGCTATGTATTTGAAGTTGACTTAGAATATCCTCAGAATTTACATGAAAGCCATAACGACTTTCCGCTCTGTCCCGAACAATTTAAGCCACCAATTTCCAAGTATTCTAAACTAATTCCCAATTTAAACAATAAGTACAATTATGTTCTTCATTATCGTGCTTTGAAGCAAAGCTTAAAATTTGGATTTAAACTTCTCAAAATACTCAGGGGAATTAAATTTACACAATCGCCATGGTTAGCTAAATATATTGATTTGAATACTAATTTACGAAATGCTTCAAAAAACAAATTTGAAAAAAATTCGTACAAATTGGCAAATAACAGTATTTTTGGTAAAACTATGAAGAATGTCGATAACCGAGTAGATATTAAGCTAGTAACTCAATGGGAGAGAGAGCGAAACAAATTAAGTGCTGAGAAATTAATTGCAAAACCTCAATTTAAAGATTTAAAAATTTTTTTCAGAAAATCTAGTAGCTATTCAACTTCAAAAGATATGTATCGAATATAATAAGCCCATTTATGTTGGAATGAGTATATTGGATATTGCAAAAACTGTAATGTATGATTTTTATTACGGATATTTAAAATTAAAATATGGAGATAATGTAAGTTTATTGTACACTGATACTGATTCTTTAATACTAGAAATTGAAACGGAAAATTTTTATGAAGATATGAAGCAAAATCTGGATCAATTTGACACCTCTAACTATCCTGAACCAAATATTCATAATATGCCGATATCCACATCAGTGGGTGGTAAATTTAAGGATGAATATAAAGGTGTACCTTTAGAGAGTTTTTTTGGTACCGGTGCTAAGGCATACTGTGTAAAAACCAAAGATAGTTTAGATAAAAAGGCAAAAGGTATTCGTAAATCGGCCGTACAAAAACAATTAAACTTATCAGATTATAAAGATGTTGTGGAAAAAGGTCAAAAAGTATACTGCACAATGTATGTTTTTAAGTACATCTACACAATATTTATACGAATTTGATTAACAAACTAGCCTTAACAAGTCACGACGATAAAAGATATCGTCTTTCAAATACCACAAAAACTTTAGCATGGGGTCACAAAGATATTGTCCATATAGAATCAATGATTAAAAATGTATCTATTTTACAATCTGAACAAGAACCCAAATCTAAAAGACGATGTTTAGAAGAGACTCGCAATAAAAGAGGTTTTGATATACAATAGTTATCCGGTTTTGAAATTGGGAAAGGAAGTTAAAGTTGTCAAGTTTTATAAAATTTGTTTCATTGATGATGTGTTTCACTAATTTGTGTGAATATATAAAATGTTGTAACAAACAGTATTATTTAGTTGCTTTAGAACAATGACTACTACTTCATTAGCCGTGTTATTCTCCCTTGTTGGCAGAATACTATATGTTAATCATATTCATAACATAATTAGAGCCGACGTGTGCATCAATAAGAATAAAAATGAAACTGATTGTTATAAGCAAATGAGAATGATTTACATAGATGGAAACTCACATTTGTTTACTTATATTATTTCAGAAAATGATTTAAGTGTTAATAATTATATGAAGATTAAATATTTCTTTGATAAAAAGCCGGTCATTTATTCAGAATGGATAGAATTTGTTCATAAAAAAACATAATTGTAATTATGTATATTTTTATATAATATTATTGTTTCTGACTTTAATATCAATTATTTCATCTTACGTTGCTTTTGTAATGTATTTGAAAACCTGAATTAAAAGTTTTAGTATTTGATTTTTTGTAGTTTAATTTTTATCTCCTCCAACGTTAAGTAATCTCCCTCCTTCATTTAAGTGGAGGGGAAGTAGACTATAAAAATGTGCCGCAAATCATTATTTAGTTAGTTTCTATATTCTATATTTAGTTAGTTTCTATATTCTTCGGTCTTATAATGTTCAGCCCTCAGAGAGTAACGTGTTTAAAACATCTATACATTCTATCGAAAAACAAACCATAGTAAATTCTAAACAGTACCCTTTAAATAAATCCAAATCAAAGTTTGTGAATATTGGTTTGTGTTTAGAAAGTGATTTTACGCCATGTGTTGAATTTGGTGGAAACAAGAACCAATCTATTGTTCTAAGTAAGGATGATTGGAAAGACCTACTAAAATATCAAGGTGTTATAACAAATTATTTTTTCTCATCAAACGCCTTTTAAGAAACTATATTTTTGAGAAATTTGGTGAAATGCCAATAGTGAGGATTACAAAACATGATGATTACGTCTGTTTTCGAAATGGAACTGTGTGCAGATTATGGGAACAAATACCTTTAATCGAATACAGATTAAATATTTTACAAAAACAGCAATTTAACAGTTACTTCGACATTTTTAAGAACAGTCTGTTTTCCGAAACTAATTGTCTTCAAAAAGTATATGATACTCTGTCGCCGAGTGAAAACCCCAATAGTGAGAATGTTTGTACTATGCTGGAATTATTACTAATGCATCCAATCCAGCTCGAACAAAAATTAAGAGAAAGAAAATATTATGAAGAAATCAGTAAGTTTTGATGAAACTAAAAATCAACTTCATACGATGCATGCATGGACGTTTGCATATAGAAAATCCCGTATGTCGTCTCAAGAGTTTGTAGACCAACATTTTAAAAGACGAATTGAATTGTGTGAAATTATTTTAAAACCTGTTTTAAATAATATGTTAAATAGGATTATAAAATAAAACGATATTAATATAAAAAAATGTGTTTTATTGATGAATATTTTACAAAATATCCTTTTTTAATATCCATGAGTTATGTGTTTTGTCTAATCCCAACCATTTAACTAACACCTTATTTCCTTTTCTTCTTATTACTTTTTCCATTAAGTATATGTCTGAATATCTGACTTTTTGTAATTCTTTTCCGTAAAAGCCTCCTTGAATTTCTGATTTGTTTTCATCTTCAAGTAAATAGGTTGCAGGATTTGTAAGTTGTAACTTTTTTATTCTAATTCATTTGACCAGTTGGATGTGTACCCTTTGGAAAAAAATTCTCTGTGTTTGCTTATACGAACAAAGTCACCAACTTTAAATTTTTTTAAATCAGGATTAACTGTTTCCATATGAGTAAATGATGATTTCAATATATTTTTTTCATTTCCCTTATTAACAGCATTAGGTTTTTTACTAATTATAGAGTGTACTGTATTATTGTACACACTAACAATATCAGGCAATATATCTAACCATTTATAATTTCCTTGAAGACTAAACTTTTTCCGCATTTTATTCTTTAATGTTCGGTTCACTTGCTCAACGATACTTGCTTTCAAATTAGAAAAAGTACTATAGTGATTGATTTTAAACTGTTCCATTAGCTTCTGAAAATTCTTTTCCTTTATCTGTTTGTATATTTTTTGGAACGCTTTGCAGGTGTTTAGTGGCTTCTATTTAGTCTTTGAGAATTTTTTTCATTGCTGCAGCCACCTCTTTACCAGTTTTTGTTTTAATAGGTAGTGCCCAAACGAATTTAGAAAAAGTATTGATTACCACTAATATATATCTATATCCTCTATTAAATTTTGAGTAAGGTTGCATTTCAACTAAATCTGCTTGAAACAAATCATTAAGCCCTTTTACGATTACCCGTCTTCTTTTAAAATTTCTTCTTGCGGGTCTATGTAATTCATTAACGACATCCTCCTTAATTTTATTCATTTTCAGTCTTACACTTTAAAACCAATCCTGCGTATAACACTCCAGGTGATGCAGAATATTTAAGAGATCTTACAACAGAAATATTATCACCATTACCGAGTTTATGACCTAATAGTTCAACCGAACTAAATATGTTGTTATTTATGATAAAATCTATGTCTTTACTACAGTAAACTTTTATTACTTCTGCTTCTGGAAATGGAAACGCTAAAGTAGTTTCATCGCCGCTAATAGTAAAACAACGTCTTGTTTCACCATTCGGTAGATTAATTGATTTTGTCGAATGTCCAAGAACCATGGGAAGGATGCAAAAGTAATATAAGTCTTCATTGGCATTTAGGATCCAAATTTATTTACCGACATACTCAATATATAATATGCAACTGTTACTTTTTACTTCAAAAACTTTTATTTATAGAATTACTTTGGCTTCTCGTAGTTCTTCAATAATTGAGATTATTTCATTATTATGTCTAGTATGCCCGGCAACCCGAGAAGCCATTAAAAGTCTAAGTCTATCAACAAGTTCGTTGATGTTGTCCCAATATACATAGTCCGTTTCTGTTTTGTTAGTATTAATATCCCCATTCCCAGTTTCTGCCTTGTTTCTATATGCCTTGTTAAATGCTTCTGAGATTTTATGCAGGTGTTTTAATATTTTTTGTTTTCGTTACCCCTTTGGTTTGTTAGTACGGTCCTATAATAGTAAAGTAGTTCATATAAACCTGGAGTGCCTTTGTAGGTTACACCCTCAACTTTTATATTTTTATTAATAATTTCAACTGGTTTCATTGTTGTCCATAAAAGATATTTGTTTGTTTCCAAATCATGAACAATACCATAATTGTGATCAAATATATGTCTTGTATCCCTAACTCCTTCATCGATATATTTTCTTGGCAATTCATCAAAATCTTCCAACCAATCTTTATATCCCGGAGTGTCAACATATTGTTGAATTGTTTGTCTAGTTTGCTTTAAAATATCAGAGATATTTAAATTCTCTACAGTACTATCACCCGATAGGGGTGTAATTTCAGCTACTGTGCTTGTTTCTTGAATGGTAGGGAAATTACTAGTCGATGCAATACTCCTATCAAAAAATGATGGTAACTCAGTGGGTAAAACGGGAGTTTTCCCGGTTTTTCTCTTAGCTGTCCTTGTTGGATTAGAAGTACTATAAAATTCCTTAAAAGTATGAGGTTCTTCTTTTATGTCAGTTGGTTCCGTTTTTGCAATATTTGAAATTAATTGCTGTAGTGGTTGTGTTATCGGTTGATATGTTTTTTCTAATTGGCTTTGAGTCGTTGAGGCTTCTGACTTTAATGCTTGATATTTTTGTTTTACTGCTCTTCTTGATTTAACTAACTCTCTTGCTAGTCGTTTATCCATGTTTATAAGTGTATGAATTATTCGAACCTGCTTCTATATCTGCCAGAATTTAAGGGACAGTCCTTATCGATTACAGCGAAACCGTAGTCTTCTTTCCAACAGTGTTTACAGAGAGCTTTAAATTTCTCAAATGTCATATCCATCATGCAATGGTCATTATATATGTGTTTTAAACTAGTTAGGTTCTGTTTAAATAAAATTAAGAGATTTGCATTTTCACGTATAAGCCTCTTGAGAATTGATGAATAACCTAGAAAAATGAAAAAGCAATCCGTATTTTTATGTCTCCCAAATGTAAAATAGTCCCTTATAACAGTTTGATTCTGTCATGGAATGTCATCAAATATAATGACTGAATTTGGTTTAATATTGTGAGGGGATATAATATTTTCATCATTGTCATATTCAAAATAACCAATCTCTTTAATAGGTTTTAGCAAATTTCTTAAATACTCATACTTGGGTTGATGTAACGGTTTTGAGTATAAATAAATATTCTCGAATCTTATTCTGTTTGGATGTTCAAGTAATGTGAGAATGGAGTTCGTTTTGCCAACCCCTGATGCTCCTACAACAAGACATCTCTTTGATTCTCCACCAAAGAGATCACCATGTTTTCTAAATGGTTTGTTTAAGATTTTTTCATCATGGTTTTTAATAGGTAAAGAAAAAGCTTGCTTTTCAATCCACATCGTCAACAATAACTGACATAACATTCTAAGTAATATGTATTTATAAAAAAACAGCCAAGTGAATTTGCTGCCCGTTTTACTATTTATAGAAGACGAGCAGCTCTATCGACTCAGTTTATAAAAACTATAAAATGATCATACACAACCCTTACTCGGTTACATCCAATAAGAAGAAAGGTACGGGTTTAGTAAATAAACTTATTAATAGTGTACCTGTTGAACTACACATTCCTGGTTATAACTATTGCGGTCCGGGAACAAAGTTGGAAAAAAGATTAAGTAGGGGGGATAGTGGCATAAATCTTTTAGACGATGCTTGTAAAGATCATCACATAGCGTACTCGCAATCTAACGATTTATCAAATACGAAGCAGATAAGATTCTAGCAGATAAGGCTTGGCAAAGAGTAAAGGCTAAGGATTCATCGCTGGGTGAAAAAACTGCAGCTTTGATGGTTACAGGTATTATGAAAGGAAAAAAAAGTTTGGTATGGGTGTTAAGACATCCAAACGAAAACTCAGGATAAAAAACGCGTTATAAAAACTCCAAAAAAAAATTTGTGGATTTTTACTTCTTTTGCTTCCAATTTTGGGTGCTCTCGGTGCATTGGGAGGTGGTGCAGCCGGAATTGCTAAAGCTGTTAATGATGTAAAAGCATCAAGACAATTGCTTGAAGAAACTCAATGTCATAACAAAGCTATGAAAAACGTTGCAGCCGGAAAAGGTCTATTTGTAAAGCCATATAGAAAAGGAAAAGGATTGTTCATTAAGCCCTATAAAGGGGGCTCTGTAAAAAAAACATAAAAAAAAAAGCTCAAATAAATTTTCCGCAAAGAGCTTTAACCAACATTGATATAATGAAATATGCAAACATTTTAGAGAACCTAACTTTAGAGATGTTTTTATGCGTGATAATCTCCCACGAAAAATTAGACAAAAAGAAACTGGTATTGTTAATTTGGACAGTGAAAGAAATGATGGTTCTCATTGGGTAGCCTACATAAAAAAGCAAAAAGATGTCGTGTATTTTGATAGTTATGGTAATCACAAACCACCTCTTGAGTTGATCCAATATTTTAATACAAGTAAGGGTGTAAATATATATTACACCTATGAGGTCAAACAAAAATTTAATAACTTTAATTGTGGACAGCTAGCTCTTAGTTTTCTATATAAGCACATAAAATAAATTATTACGGCATTTCTTAAAAATTAACAGAATGTCTACAACATTTACGGTTACAGGGAATTCTTCTATTTTATCATCTGATTTTAATTCTCCCATCTATTTGGGTGACGAAAAGCAATATTTATTAGGTTTAGCTGATTTTGAGTCATTTATGAGTATCCCTAATATAGAGGATGGAAACAATAAAATTTACGTAGATGGTAAAGTGATTGTTATTCCGGATGGAACTTATGACATAAAAGACTTAAGTACATTGATAAATAACAAACTGCATGAAATTTTTATTATAGAACCCTCTTCGTTTAGATTAACGACAAATCTCAATACCCTAAAATGAGGTATTAAATGCAGTAAAGAAATTGATTTCACAAAAGATGATTCAATAGGAAACCTTTTAGGTTTTAATAAACGGAGAATTAAGCCTCATGAATGGAGTGAATCTGACAATGTTGTAAATATTTCCAAGGTTAATGCTATTTGTATTGATTGCAACATTTGTGTAGGTTCATTTAACAATGGCAAACCAGTTCACATAATTCACCAATTTTTTCCAACGGTACCACCAGGGTATAAAATAGTGGAATCACCATTACCTATATTATACTTTCCAATTAGCGTTCAAACAATCAACAACATTACTGTAAAAATAATTGATCAAGACGGTCACCTTATAAATTTCAGAAACGAAACCATTGCCGTAATATTACATTTAAAAACTAACAACAATGGTTATTAGATATAATAGACCATTTGTATCTAAATTTCAACCTAATATCGTAAGTAAATCTTATAAAAAAGAAAAACCTAACCACAAAGTTAGTAGTTCCAAAAACATCAAACGGTTAACGACAAAAAAACCATCACTTTCTGAAATCGTTGGTTTTTAAAGTTTTAAATAATAGATATTTTAAAGGTTAATGAAAGTCTATATGTTGACAACTCTGTAATTGGCTCTGAATTACATACCTATCAACCATTCATTTCTTCAAAATTTGATTATAATGATGAAATACGTATTCCAATCCAAGAATTAGACACATACACATTACCTTCAGAAAGTATTCTATATATAGAAGGAAATCTCGCTAATCAAGAAGGAAAATATACAATAAAATTAAGATTTGTCAACAATGGTATTGCGTTTTTGTTTCGGGAAATACGTTATGAATTAAATGGAGTAACTGTAGACTCTGTAAGAAATGTTGGTTTAACATCAACACTCAAAGGATATTTATCTTTCAATAACAATAAAAGCGTAAAGCTTCACAATGCTGGGTGGTTTCCCAACAGAAATGAAGCAGACAGAATTTTGGTAGATGATAAACGTAAATTTAATGTACCGATACCCCTAAAGATGCTACTTAGATTCTTCGAGGATTATAAAAAAAATATTTTAAATATGAAGCAAGAATTAGTACTCATCAGAGCAAGTAATGATTTAGATGCTGTGCTCTTTATAGATGACACGGAACCCAAAACATTAGAATTTCCTACTCCAAAAGTCACGATTGAAAAATTGTATTGGAAAGTGCCACATATCGAGGTAGATATTCCTCAACAACTTGCCTTAACGAAAATATTAGAAACAAACAAGGAAATATTGTTAGGATTTCGAAGTTGGGAATGTGTTGAATATTCCGAATTACCTGAAGCAACGCGTCATACATGGCTGGTAAAACAACTAGTAAACTGGAGATGCCCCGTCATGCTGTTATTGCCTTCCAAGTAGATCGAACAGGAAAATTAAAAAAGGACGAGTCAATTTGATAACGTTGACCTAACAAACATAAGATTTTTTTTAAATTCTGAGAGATATCCATATCACGATTTATATTTAAATTTTAAAGACAACACATTTTCTGCTCTATATGAAATGTTTGCCAATTTTAGAAATTCTTACTATGGATTGACAAGTGAACCAATTTTTGCGCCTGAAAAATTTAAGACAACTTTCCCTATTTCACACATTGATTGCTCTCCTCAGAAGGAATCGCTTCAAACTGGTTATGTAGTTATAAGAGTTGAATTTGAAACAAATGAAAATATTCAAAAAAATACCTCTGTTTATTGTCTCATCCTCCACGATAAAATATTTAGCTATAATCCTCTAACAAAAATAGTTAAACAACTTTAATACGCATGCGTCAGTTTTAATATTTATAGCACGACACAAAGAAATTTCTTTCATTATGGATTATATGCACCGGTTAATCATTTTTCAACACAAATTACAAAAGTTAAAGAAACAGATAGAAGAATACCAATTAAAATTTGAAATGGTAAAAAAATTTCAATATTTAAAGATATGAAAGTAATTGTAGATATACAAGGATTTAAAGTGGAGAACAATAAGTTAATTGTTAAAGAATTGGCAGCATACGATGGGTTTAAAATCAGCCACCACATATTTAAAGCGCCCTTTCCTACGAATCATTTACCATCAAAACTATACAGCAACGCTATTTGGCTAATGAACAATCATCATTGTATCGATTGGGATAAAGGATTTACTCCTTATCATAGATGTCGAGATGTTATCAGAAATTTAACCGAAAAAGTCGACTTTATCTATGTTAAGGGTGAAGCAAAGGCGGAGTTTGTCAGAAAATATTCTTATTATTGAATTATTGAATTTGATGAACAGCCAGCTTTACAGAAATTGGAATCATGCTGCTTTTATTATCAGAAAAATCCATGTTTTTGTGCATTAGCAAATGTGTTTCATTTGTATAACTATTTTTTTATGAAATAAAATGATTAGTTTTAAAATATATTTGTTTTATTGGTTAAATATTTCCTTATACATAATATATGTTCGCTTAACTCTAATTGTTTTAAATCATGTATAAATTTTCTTTCATTTTTACTTTTAAGAAAATCTGTACATGCCTTAGCAGCTAGTTCACATAACTCTGCATGTTCCATATAGTGCAAATAAACAGTAATGTTTTGAGCTTCACTGCTTTGTCCGTTAAACGCATAAAACTCAAAGCAAGCTTTAGACATTATGAATTCTTCATACATTTCTCTAACAACTTCCTCCATAATTACACTAAAAGTTCTTCCTCTTTTAAACTGTCTTTCACTAGAACGGGATCTTCAATATATTTTTTCAATTTAAGAAGATGATAACCAAATAATGACACCATTGTGGTCTGCTTTGCATAGAATCCTGACAATAAGAAAATGATAACAAGTAGAATTCTTTACTTAATTTTTTAACAGCTTTCACTAACTTGCACATGACCACAACACCTTTTTATAGATCGCGGTGGTCCATCTATACAGTCACCCTCTTGGTTATGATGAGTATAACACGGTAAGTTTAACTCTAATGTCTTGTCACGTCTATAGCGTTCTGGTAGTTTTTCCCAAATTTGTAACCACTCCACTGACTCTACAAATCTTCTTAAGTAATTAAGAGAAATATATTTTAGATCACCCACCGGAATGTCCCTCAATGGCGCCGTCAGCGCTAAACAAATAACTTCACCTACACATTCAATAATATCTTCGTTAGGTACTGTATTCAACGAACCCATCTGACTAAATTTAAGAGATGAAAATGAATTGATCTCTTGGGTTGGCTGCTAGCACTTAAAACATCTCCCTCCGGATGCACACGTAAGAGTGGGGAAGACCAATCAGAATCAAGCAGAGTCAAGTAGGCGTGGAGGGACAGGCGCGGGAAGTGGGAGACCAATGAAAAAAGTGATGGGGGGAGCGAGACTAACCCCCCAATCCTCTCTACTTTGGAATTGACCTTCTAGACATGAAATCTGCACTGTATTCATCCAACAGGCGAACTAAAAGACGGCCATCAGCAATATTGTATACCATTGTAAATGTAAGCTGTAAAAACAGTTTTATACCTTATTTATGCTGTCGTCAAGGTCCAGTTCTTAAAAGATTCGATTTTATCAAAAATCATGCAAACCACATCTCAGAAGGTGACTTAATATTCCTAGCGCCATCGCCATAATACGTAAAAAGAGTTGAAGTTAACTGTCAGATAACTGGTATTAAAATTGTGGACTTTGGGTGCTTGAATTGTGCATCATTCCTATACATATGGCGTAGAACATGTTTTTCTATTAACATATCCATGACGGCTATGTTTTGTATAATAAACGGCCGCTGGTCCTACTGGTACATAAATGGTTGCGAACGAAAACATTTTGACAGCTGTTAGTATTAAAATAAAATGATAATAGTTAAAAAGTTATTGTTTAATAATAAGAAAATTAAAGTATAGGGTAGGTTTTTGAGTTAAAAATGTCACAAAAACAACTATTTGAATAATAGCTTCATTACTATTCATTTTTGATAAAATTGTATAGAAATAAATTAAATATTTATAGAACTGGAAATAAAAGAAAATTTCTTCTTGCGTACAACTTATATCTTTTCGATAAAACTTGATTGATGAAATTTAATGAAAAACTTGAAAATTGTAAGACCATGAAAAAATCCCGTATATTAATAAAATATGCATCTCCGTAGGGCACATATTTTCCTAATTTATATTCATCAGAAAATATTTATAGTTTTCGAGATATTTCAGTTTTTCTAATTTTAAAATATGGAATTGATAATTTTCGAATTGATCCCTTTACTATTAACATAACCTTTACGGCTACGTTTTGATTAACAAACGTCCGCTAATTTGATACATCCGATTCAGATCTTACAGTAAAAAAGATAGGTTTTGCATAAGTTTGCGCCACGTAAAACCCCTAGTAACAAACAGTCACGTTTTATCTATAGAATTGTTAATGTTTGTTAAAAATTCTAAACATAGAACGGGGCTACGTATATTATACAGTCAATTTGTAAGTTCAAAAATATGTGCATTTAATTAAAAAATATATTTTCTTAAAATATGTAAAAATCTTATTTAAAGAAAAATATCTGCTCAAAAGTTACAGAAACTAGATTTTTTTTGGCAGTCGCCAAAATATTGTTGTGATATAAATTCAAACTATGAAAAACCACATCTAAAAATTTCAAAAAGGCAGAACGAAAAAAAATTTTTGACAGCAGCCAAAATTGTGGGGTCTAAAAGTTACAAGAAACAATAAAAACTGTATTTAAAAATTTTGAGCAGTTAAAAAAATAAAAGAAAAAACAGGCTCTCGAACAGGCTTTTTGCCAGGTCTCAAAATATTTTTTCTAATTAAACCTTTAAAAGCTACATGGAACTGTAAAACCGTATTTAAAATTTTTAAGCAATTCAAAAGATAAGGAAAACAAAAACATTTTTTGACAGTTGTCAAAATATTTTATTTTAATACATTGCGCCTCAGGAAGCTACATGGAATTACAAAAAACGTTTTTAATTGTTTTAAGTAGTTTAGAAGTTGTGGGGAAAAAGGTTTTTTTACAAATCAGCATCTTTTTTAAATAAATAACAATAATAAGAGTTACATGACATTTAAAAATAGTATTTAGGTATTTAGATAGTTTAGAAGTCACGGTAAAAACTTTTATTTTGACAGCTGTCAAAATATTTTTTCAAAATCATTGCGCCTTTAAAAGTTACATGGAATCATATAATCCACATACATTTTTTTAATAAGTTTAAAATTTACGAAAAAACAGAGAAAACTGTGAAAACCCTTCTTAAAAATTTTAAAAGTCCCGGGGAATTTTCAGAACAGTCAAGCTTTCAAAATATCAAAAAAAAAAAAACGCCACTAATAGTTACTAAAAACCGTGGAAACCGTATATAAAAATTTTCACTAGGTAAACCCATTTTTTAATAGCTATTGAAATATTTTTTGTAATAAATTATCCCATCTATTATCGAAAACTCTAATTAAATCCTTTAAAAGTTTAGGTAAAGAAAAAAATGAAAAAATTCATGGCCGCAAAAACTAAATTTTCTAAATTTATTATCCAAATCAAATCGATATTCCATACCGAAATAATTCACAAGGAAAAAACTTACAGCTTTTAAACTAGAATTTCTAAAGAAAGAAAATGTCCTGCTACCCCTGCATATCAATATATACTACACTATAGTATACTTCTGTACTGAAAACTTGTGATGGGGACAAAGATTCAAACAACTTTATATATATAACTTATAATGCTAATGTTTAAATCTTAAAAAAATACCGGTAAAGAAAAGAAAATTGAAGCAGCTGCGAAAGCAAAATGCTTTAATTAATGTCTTGTACCGAAAAGTATTCCTAAAAAAAACCACAATTTCTAAAAAAATGTCATATCTACCTACTGACCCTGTATAAATAATATAAACTTTACTACTTTTCCGAAGAGTATAATAATGAACTTAATTACATTTCTTATGCTAATATGTTAAGCATAAAAAAATTAGAAACTCTATGCCCGTATCCTAAAACATCTCACACAATATATATACATACCGGACTCTATGTTAAAAAATGCATTTATTCCGTATCCAATTAGATGCAAGTATTTTGCTGCTCTAATTGATCCTAAAACCATAATCGAATAACGTTTATTAAACGAATATCGATGTAACGCATGCAATCGAGATAAAATGAATTTCCTTAGAGATATTTTATAAAATTGGGGAAAGTATCCTTCAAATTGTAGCTACCTACTTAAAAACATTTAAATTTTATGCTGCCAATTTTTAAAATATCCAAGAAACTCTTTTGAGTCTCTAAAATGAAATAATTTTTACTTAAATATTTATTCAATTTCACTTCTGACAGCGACGAAAGTCAAGGATGAATGGATGTTTTGAAATTTTTAATCATCTCAGAGAAACCTAGAAATTGTACCCAAAAGCGTGCACTTTTTTATAAATTGTATTTTCACCTATTTCCCCAGTAGCTATAAGAAAATATTATATAGGTCTTTGTAGCCAACGCTCTATCTTTCTGTCAAGAAATAATTCCGATTACTATTTACAGTGCGCCCCACAGTGAGGTTAAATTTGGACTTTAAAATTTCAACTTTGAAAAATCGCAGTAATTTAACCGTGAACGGTAAAATTTTGAAACTTGGTCACGATCTACCTGCGAGTATCCAGTTTTGTAAAAAACCCCACGCCCTAGATGTATTAGCTTTCTTGTAATACAGGGTAATGTGGAACAATGTACCCATTTTTGGCAAACTTTACAAATTTTATCTGGTAATTGCACCTCTTGTACATACTCAGAATCCTTCACAGATATTTTATTTTGTGTATATTTTTAAGCACATTTCGATGCCGTAATCAGTTTTCCTACAGGACGCCTGCTTTTTCAAGAAATGTTTTTTTTCGAAATATTTTGGTTTTTCTTAAAAATTTCTATTTTTCGGTCATTTTTTGACAGATATGCATTCAGGTTTTTGTTTTTCTCTATATTTACAATGAAAAATGTCTCTTGCAAAATTTCGCTAGGACGCACCCACCCAGTTCGAGCTATAAGTGTACCAGAATACTCTTTTTTCAAATGGGTTCGAAGTTCAACCAGAAACAATACCAAGAACAATAGAGTTCTGTAGAACCCGAAGAACCGTCGTTCCAGAAAGTTTCGACAAAAAAAATCAGTAATTGCGACCTGAACCATGTTATATCGAAGTTGACCTTTGTGGCACAGAAAAATCTGCAAATGAATCGTGTAGACCTACGTCTCCTCTAAAAACACATGTCAAATTCATTGCCCTATCTTTAATAGGTTTTCATCCTCAAGTATGAGAGGAGTTATAGCACATGACAAATTTAATACCATTACTGCAATAATTACCATAGTAAAATATATTTTAATCAAGACAACGTAAATCAAACATGTTCTTGCTGCTTTGTTTTATAATAAGATAAACATTGAATAATAATAAAAACAATCAATTGGGAAATATAATTAACAAATTTAATTTAAATTTACGTTAATCAGAATAGTATATACAACGAGGCAATTATGTAGTTAATTAGACTATTTCAAGTAAAAGGAAACCGACATTGAGACACAAAGACCGCCCTTAATGCCCATTAATCGCCAAGCGCTGTAATAGGTGCTTGTTGAGGAATTCGCAAGCAAATTTGAATTTAGTTTATTTTTATTTACCAATAATTATAGTCCAAGCAATGGGTATAAAAAAGGTTTTCTATTCGCAAAAGGTCGGAAAGAAATGAAATTTGGTATGATATATGGTCAATATTTCCTTCTTATTGTTGACCTAGGCGCCACATTTATTATTTTTGTGCATTAGTGGTCATGAATATCCTGATTGGGGTATAAGATACTTGCCCCTTGTTCGGCCTCAACAAAGATAATACATGATAGTACATGTTTACATATTTTCTTATTCGTGGGTTAGGAGAAGGATCAAACAAAACACACTGAATAATTTCTGTGCGACATTTAGTATCTTTATTGATACTTTTTTAAGCACTGGAAACAGAACACAGCATAAAAATTGAAAAATAATAAGTTAAAGTTAAAAAATATACCTGAATTGTTAGTGTCGTTGTGTCCGCACTTTGCCCATAATTCCTAGACGTGACGCGAAGGAAAACATTTCACAACAAAAACACACACACACGAGAAACAGTTCTCTAATCAAAACGTAATAAGGCTACGTGTGGTCAATAAAGTACTGATTTGTGCGTGTTCCGTTGGAAAAGAGACAGTTTTTTTTTGATTTTTTTTTCTGCAGTTGTTTACGGTGATATTAAGAGTTCCAACTAGATGTTATTATATTAGACTGGCCTGTACTAGTACAAAGGAAAACATTAAAACTAAAAGTAAATCTTTGTATACTTATTGAATAGTTACAAGTGTAGTTAATAGTTAATACAAGACAAAAAGCAAACAAAACTTGAAGTTTAGTTATTTAAATATACAACTATTAAAACGAATTACAGAAAAAATACGAACATAAAAAATAAATAATATTATATGATGTTTTGCTACTATTTATTCGGTTTTTTTTATATAGAATTATAGATACATGTTATTAATGCCCTATTACCTAATTGTTGTCTTTTTCTTTCCATTTTTTTTTAAATGTTTGTATATATTGCACTAAGCCCTTGTGAATCAGTCCTGAGGTTTATGGTCTCTGATAAATTAATGTGAATCATTTCACTGATGTTTCGTTTATACCAGTTGGTCTCTCTATCCATAATTTTAACATGATTAAATAAGAAGCAGTGGCCTGTCTCAAAATGATGAGTTGACAAAGCAGTTGTACGTTGATGATTCCATAACAGCTATACCAATAAAACATCATAGTACCATCCTTCATTGTTTTAATAGTTATCACCCAAAAATTCAGTTTACAATTGAGAAGGAAGTTGACAAAAGACTATCATTTCTTGACATTGAAGTGATAAGAAGTGATATAGATGAGGTAATGACCAATTGGTATGTCAAGCCGACAAGTTCAGGAAGAATACTCAACTTTTATTCCAATAACCCAATCTCTCAAAAAATTGGGACTGTCAGTGGATTGCTCAATAGAACTAAAAATCTCAGTCTCCCTAATTTTTATGGCACAAATATTAAAAAGATTAAGAAGGTTTTGAGAGAGAATGACTATCCGATCGGGTTCATAAACCAGTGTATTAATCGGTTCAAAAATAAAATGAAAACAGTTGTAATAACACAAAATAACAAATCAGATATTAAATATTATAAATTTCCTTTCATCAGTGGCTTGTCACAAAAAATAAATCAATGTTTTGATCAAGGAATTTCTAAATTAGCCTTTTATAACATAACAACCATAGAAAAACAATCAAATCTCATTTACAGTGTTCCGTGTTCTTGTAGCAAATTTTATGTCGGCCAAACAAAACAATATTTGAGCAATAGAATATATCAACATTAGTACGATTGTCGCAATCATAACTACATCAAGAAGGATAAAACTGCTTTGTCAACTCATTATTTTGAGACAGGCCACTGCTTTTTATTTAATCATGTTAAAATTATGGATAGAGAGACCAACTGATATAAACGAAACATCAGTGAAATGATTCACATTAATTTATCAGACACCATAAACCTCAGGACTGATTCACAAGGGCTTAGTGCACTATATACAAACATTTAAAAAAAATGGAAAGAAAAACACAAAAATTAGGTAATAGGGCATTAATAAGATGTATCTATAATTCTATATATATAAAAAAAAAAGGAATAAATAGTAGCAAAACATCATATACTATTATTTGTTTTTTATGTTAGTATTTTTTCTGGAATTCGTTTTAATAGTTGTATATTTAAATAACTATAAACTAATAAATTCAAGTTTTGTTTGCTTTTGTCTTGTTTTAACTATTAACTATACTTGTAACTATTCAATAAGTATACAAACATTTACTTTTAGTTTTTCCTTTGTTCTATACAAATAAAAGTGTAATTGTGCCTGAACTTTGCTCGGTAAAAATTCGGGACAGTCTAATATAATAACATTTAGTTGGAACTCTTAATATCACCGTAAAACCAATTGGAGAAAAAAATATAAAAAAAAACTGTCTCTTTTCCAACGGAACACACACAGTACTTTATTGACCACGCGTAGCCTTATTACGTTTTGATTAGAGAACTGTTTCTCGTGTGTGTGTTTTCCTTCACGTCATATCTAGGAATTATGGGCAAAGTGCGGACACAACGACACTAACAATTTAGGTATATTTTTTTGAATTCCTACCAGTTGCTCTCTATATCTCTTTTCAGTATCAGAAAATAAATACACATTTTTTCATTTGCTAATAACAGTAAATTTGAACAAAATTAGTATATTTAGAAAAGGAAAATTGAAACAATTTTGATTCAACAGTAAAACATCTCTCCCAGTAAATATGTTGTAGTTAGGTTTTACTTAAATAAACTCATTTTGCTGTTTGCTACTAATAAGAGTAATTTAAATTTTTACTTCTAAATCTCGCAATATTCCAAGGTTTCCTCCATTTAGGAAATGAAACAACTGACTTTTACCTTAATTAGGGAAAATTAAAAGGGAAAACTCAAGTTAATGAACTCGTGATTGATTGATTTGCTATAAAAGTCAAACCAATTTCGGTGTTTATGGAATTATCAAGAATTCTGCTTTGGGGTATTGAATAATAACTAAAAATTAATTAAACTCAGAAATTTATTAAACAAAGCTAAATATCATGGTGGAGTAAGAATACGGGTTATGTTTTCTAATTGTTTCTTGGACTTCCAAAAGGATAATGAAGGAAACATTATTTTGAGACATTTTTTTGCGCTAAGGCCACTAAGAATTACCATTAATTTGGCACACAAACTTGCTAAATACTATAAGGTCCCGTGACTTAAAAGGTGGTAAAAGAAGAAGGAAGAAAGAACAACTCCTTGAAAAATTCAGTTAACAGAGCTAAATATTTGTGTTTTCTAATAAACTTGTCATATTTAGAAATTTTAAAATGATATCCAATTATTTTGCTCAACCAGCTAAACGCAATCCAAATAGAATATCGCCCTGTTCCTCTACTTAACGAGCTTATCTAAATTCTAAATCTTTAAAATAAAAAATAAGGATTTGAGATGCAACCTTTATTTAATATAACTTACACACAAGCTACTCAGGAACAACAACACCTTAATATTCAAAGCAGAAGTTCATGCTATCGAATTGTGTGCTAGACCAGCTGCAGGACCAACAAATAACCCATAAAACGATACAAATTTTCTCGGATAGTCAAGCGGCCCTTAAAGCACTTGAAGCGAGTCATTGTACATCCAAAACAGTTTGGAACTGCCAAAAGACACTTGTTGGTCTGGGGAGCGACAATAAAATCCCTCTTATCTGAATACCAGGACATGCGGGCTGGTGGGAAATGAGTCGGCGGACCTTCTAGCAAAGAAAGAAGCAGAGACAAGATTCGTGGGACCTGAACCAGTTTTAAGAGTAGCCCACGAAACGGCCAAGAGCGCAATTTTGGACTTGGTTGAGGAAAAAGCTAACCTCTGTTGGCTTGGACTGCCAGGTCTGTCCCATGCAAAGGCATTTATCCCCCTTCCCATGAAGAAGAGGATAACAGAAAGTCTGTCAAATATGAACAGAATTAAGCTCAAAAGAGCAATACGACATCACATCCACAGGATGGGGCTTGAACACGAATCCGAGTGCCGCCTATGTATGAAGGATGACGAGACAGGCAACCAAAGTGCTAATTATATTAACTACAATTTTTGTTTGTTTGAAGGTAGGTTTTATGACTATTTGGCTTTCCTTTTGAGCATAATCACTTTTTTCTCTACATACAATTATATCAATAAATATTTAAACCATGAAAAAAACAATTTTTGTTAAAATGCTTTTCTTCTATTAAGAAATGTAATAGAATATCTTACTTAAAATTACCATAACAAGACTTTCCTCTAACGAGGGAAGTAAAAATATTTTAGAACTGTTTTGAAGAAAATAAAAATTTTACATTTAAAAAAATAAATAATGCAATTTGTCGGTTTGCACAAATCCACCGACAATTCAATTTTCAAATTGATTTGTCTGTAGTTTTGACCGTTATATTAGATACAAACAAATAGACAGATTAGACATAAGTAAAATTATATAGAATCCCGTGCAGTTTTGTCGAAAATTAAAAAAAAATTAAATGTTTTTTTTTGCTCCGATGGGACCAAGAGAAGCAGTATACTTATGTTTTTATTTAAAAAAAAAAAACGTCAAAAACGCCATTTTTTATACAAAAGTAAAAAAAAATATGACTTCCGGCCGTTGTGCAATGGAAAAATTCCGGATTCTCTCCTTATTTTTTTACGAATATTTTCGGTAGATTATCTCCACTATAGCCATGAAAGTGGAGTTGTATTTGCAAATTTTGCCTTATAAACAAAAAAATGTTTTTCAATGTTGGGCCTTTCTAGATTGAGGACTAATACCGCTAGGAAAATTTCTTTATTACACACGCTACAACAGAAATGGTAATATCAACTGTAGAATGGTCTTTAAATTCAAAACATGAAAAAAATATAAAAAAATAGAACCGACTAAAAAAAAATCGTGAAAAAGTAAAAAATAATATTTTATTTATTCCTTAAATATAGACATTTTGAAATCGACGCCCAAAGCAGCCTCACCCAGCCTTTATTTAGATGTATAGCCTTATATCTTTTAAAACGGATGCCCGAATCACTTGCTCTTAGGGCCCCTTTGCGGAACTGGGCCACAACAAGTCAAATGGCAATATTGACTTCCTATAGGACATTTATAAATGTCCAAATAGACCAATAACGAATTCGTATTTCGAGACATGCGCAGAAATATTTTGTGAGCCTTGCAACTCTTGGCTAGGTTAGTGCGTGAAGATTTTATTAACGGCCGTTCCATTACAAATTGGCCTTTGACTCATCAAAATCGGTTAAGCCGTTTAGACAATAGGCGAGAACAAACATAAAAAAATACATACAAGTCGAATTGACAACCTCTTCCCTTTTTGAAATCGGTTAAAAACGTATAGCGTATTTCATTGAAAGAAAATGTGGGGGTCATTTCTATAATCGGATATTACAAAAATGGCACTTATTGCAACCTGTTACTTCTGGTAAGTTTTACTACAATTTTATGAATAAAAAAACGGGCCGAAGCATCGTTGTCACCCCACCGCGTATAGAACTCTAAAAATATTATTTAGTACTTATATTTATGACAACACTTATAAAATAGGTAAAATCAATAAAAACATTTTTAAAGACCTGCTTTTATTTAAGACAATTAGAAAATACACTGAAGAATATAAAGCCATGTCTTCGATATATTGATTGTTCGAAATGTAAATCATTAAAAATTATTACAGAATTTCTCCAAATCCAATGAAAAAATTCAAATTTATTATTATTAAAAATAAAAGTAGGGCGAAGTGGGCTTATAAAATAATTTCTTCCAAATTACAGCTACTGGATTTCAGCTTCGACTATATCATAATTCTTAAATTTTGCAAGAAACTATTTATTCCATTTCTTCGATCAAAAAGACGTCTTTTCGGTAGGCAAAGTAGTGTCCTACTGGCCCACGAATGTACTGGCCCACTTTTTGATACCACTTTTTGTTTTCTACAAAGTTGGCCAAGATAAGTCATCGCCATCTCGAATTTAGAACAGGTCATGTTTCAAAATTGAAAAACAAAAAATGGCATGTAATTGCCACTTTTGCTAGATAATGTTTTTTTTTTAAATATAGTGCACAAAATAAAAAAAAAAGTGTAAAATACTTGTTTCATAACACATTAAATATCACTCGTTATAAAATTAAGTGTTTTAGTATACGATTTTCATTCCCTAAAGTTTAGGCTATTTTTATAGTGCGCCAATTAAAAGCGTATTCACTCAAAACATTTTTTTTAATTTATTTTATTTGCTTCTTTTAATCCAAGCAGCTCGAGTTGAGTGTTCATAATACTTAAATTAATAGGATAATAAAAAGCGTTACTTACCAAATTTAACAGGTATACATTTGTAACAGTTCTCATTCGCCTATTACGTGTTAATGTTAATAATACTAATGTATTTCCCACTACTGATAAAATAAATATTGTAATATATAAAGGTATCATTAGTTGGCTCTCGAAAACACTTTTGGTCCTTAAAACAGTGCTAATGTTTGGGTAGGATGATATAATGTCACCCGAAATATTTCCACCAAATATATTCGAAATATTCTCATCATTGATTGGGGTAAAATTGTCACTGTCATTTATCATTGAGGTATTGAAAGGGAAATCCATTTCGTTATTTAGAGTGGTAAAATTCTCGCTATTAATTACTGAGGTCCTGGAAGCTGGATCCATTACTTCAATGTTTGATAACCAGTTGATTCTTTTCATACATTACTAATCTGAAACAATAAATACATAGTTATATCTCTGTGCATACGTTTGCTATATAAATGTATTCAAGTGCTAAATAAAGGAATTACTAATATTTATTCATTATTTGGATATTTACTAATACTGAAATAAAGTAGGTAAAACCATTACAAGAAATAATTTCCAAGGTCAAAAATGATACCAAAAATGTGTATTTTTAAGATTCTACCAGTAACATTCGTGCAGGATTTGTACTGAATATTTTTGAAAAAAAGTTAGAACGCTATTGCTTTTTTTTTTAACAATAAATCATTTTGAAAACCTACATCTTTTCAGGGCAATGATGATTTGGTTTCGTCCGCTGCCCTGTTTTACGATTCTGCAGAGTCATGGTTACATAATATAAAAAAGCCATACATAAAGAATTAACTTGACTTTTCTCCTTTATATGAGCCCATTTAAGATTAAATTTTTTTTCTTTAATTCCCTTAACAGGTAGGTTCATGTCTTGGCTTATATTCTTTCATGCACCTTCCTTTAAAGTTTTAAGTCATTTGTATAGTCAAGATCCTGAGAATCCCATAATTTGCTTATAGCAGCTATCTAATTCAATTAATCTTAAACCCCAAATAATACATCATACATACATACACTCTAACAACAAGAAGATCGTTAACGAAAACCATTTAGAAACTTAATATCTGGGAAATATCTGCCAACCAATGGAGTAGGTAAAGACTGATAATATGGGTTTCATGCAGGATATAGAATCTATATATGTGACCTTAGGATGCAACAATAAAGTTGCGAAACGTCGACAATTTAAAATTCTTTTGTTTTTTTACTGGATCCTAGCCCCAAATAATACACCACTCTAACATAACAACAAAAGGATCTTAATAGAGAAGAAACTTAATATCTGGGAAATATCTGCGGACCAATGAAGTAGGTAAATACTGATAATATGGGGCTCATGCAGGATATAGAAGATATTCATTGGTGGATTACTGAGAAGTTAATATTAGGCATTTAGAAAACTCTGGTAAAAATGATACATTAATTTAGTGTTAATAATTAGCGTGGTTATTATTTTAATACTATTGAATAAACCAAATAGCTTAAACAAAGAAAAGAGCGTCTTTTACCTTTTAGGTACATACCAAATTATCGGAATTTAGTGATATGCCTATCCCGAAGAATGGTTTCTATTTTTTTTACGCGAAAATCATGCATGGAACGATAGAAAACCAAAAGACCAGATTTGCTCTAAAATGATGTAGATTTTCAAAATTATTTTTGTTTTAAGAAAAATCATCTCATTTTTTGTCAAAAATTTATAAATAATCTCTACTTTATATCATTTGTGTAAAAACATTTCCATACACAATTTGATGAAAGTCGTCTGCATATTCTCGAGATGTGCTTTTTTTTTTAAATAAATAAATAAACTAAACAAAAATTAAATGTCTACGTCAACAACTGACAAAAGTTTTTGATTTCAAAATCCCCAAATTATTTTTATTTTCAACTTACCTGAAACCGTTTTACTCGTTCTCAACAGATCCTTTTATTTAATTTTATATCCCTTAGAAATATTAAAGATCCATGCCCATGACATCTAAAATTTAAACCCCGCAAGATATTGACCTGGACTACTTTTGATGCAGATTCAAAACGAATCGATTTGACCATAAAATATTATCGTTTTGCAGGGGCTGCTTCATCCCCATAGGAATCCCTGTGTAGCGGAACAAAATGTTTTAAATTTAACGAGATAAAAAAATGTTGACGTATTTCACGGTTTTTTTAAGGCTAAACGCTTTACAAATAAATATTAATTTGGCTTTAAGTGGGGCGGTTTCATCCGCCTAAAGCTACCCTGTATGACAAAAAATGATTTTATACAGAAAGAGATAACAATTTTGACGTCTTTTCTAAAAAAGCTAGCAGTTTTTGAAATAACAGATATGGTGGTTTTTAGGGAGTTCTTTTATTCCCTTAGGGCTATAGTACAAAATATGTTTTGCCACACATAGTACTTCCTCGTATATGTATGTACGTTAATAATTCACTTAAGTTATGGTTTATATGAAGAAAATATAATAAATTTAATGTTCTGAAACTATTACTAGATTCTGAAATAAAAACATATTTTCGCCTTTGAAAAGTTGTTTTCGGATCACCCGATTTTTTTTTCTAATTTTTACATGTAATGTGTCTTATTGCAAAACCGCTTGACGTTTTGAAATGTCTTACGAAAATTAAAATCGGTGACTAAGGGTTAAAAATATATAATTCTGATGGGTTTTCTGTTGTATCTTATTATTTTAAAATGTTTCTAAATGCTCAAAATAAGAAAAAAATCTTGTACGAAATACGTTACGAAACTATATTTGTGTAGCTCTCGTCACGAAGAAATTCACTTCTTATACAAAATATCACTTTTCGTAAAGTGACATAAACAGCTATTATGTGCATATATACCGTTTAAAGACGCTGTTCCATCCCCTTAGAGTAACCCTATGTAGAGGAAACAATTGCTTTCATATGCAAAAAAAATAAGTGTGCCCTGCTTTACCGTTTTTTTAAACTAAGCATTATGGAAGTAACAAATATTTACATTTTTACTGTTTTATCCCCAATGGCTGCCATATATAATGGAAATAATGTTTTATATGCAAAGATATAAAATAAGTTTTACATATTTTGCGTTTTTTTATTTAAACTAAATACTTTAATCCTGAGAAAAAAGTTTATATACACAAATAAATAAAGGACCTTGACGTGTTTCACTGTTTGTGAAAAAGATTCAACGCTTTAAAAATTTTCGTTATGCGTATTCAGGAGTCTCTTTCATCCCCCTAGGGCTCAAAGAAATTTGAAGTGTGCTAAAAAAACCTAAATACTTTTGAAATACAACTTTTTTTGTCGTCTTTTGGGAGCTTTCATTTCCCTGCATAGTTGAAAAAAATGGTGTTATATACAAAAAAATGAAGAAACCTGATAAATTTCATCGTTGTTTGAATATATTCTTTTCACAATTCAATTTCAGGGGGCTGCTCTATCCGTTTAGAGTTCCCAAAATATAAACTTTTAACGTGTGAAAAATATTGAAGAGCTACGACCGTGACACCCAAAATCTAATTCCAACAAGATATTGAACTGGACTATTTTTGGAGCAAATTTTAAATGGATCGGTTTGGCCTTTTAAAGTTATTGTGCACGCTTGGTTTACACACGCACACATCCGTACATATATCATATTTTTTTTCTAAAAATGTTTTTCATGTTCCAGGGACTCTAAAACCTCGAAAAAACTCAATTTATATTTTTGGAAAATGTTTGTGATTACAATTACTTCCCCGATTGTTACAAATTCGAAGGCATTACTATCTCAAAAACCAAAAGAGATACAAAGTTGGTTAACTTTCGAAGATATCCATAAGAAACCGAATATCGCCATTATCATTTTTATTTTTTCCAGGCTTTATTTGAAGAGACAACGCAACAAAAATTACATCTTCATAACCACTTTTCTTCCTGCCTTCAGATTTTCAATCCGTTTCGTCCTCGAAGCCACATCATCAACTCCATTTTTTAAATACGCGCCTAGAATTTTCAGGCATTTTAAAAGTTGTTGGTACCCCAAAACTAATGATTTATTTTTATCACAGTTATTAATTAGTTAACAAAGTTAATGCTATTTTCATTAAAATCGGTGTATTAAAGAGAGATAGTACTATAGAAATTTGTACATCCCTTGTAGCTCAAAAACTACATTTCCGATGATAAATTTTAAGTGCCGTTGGGATTATGGTAAAAATCTAACATGACGGAACAAAATGGCGACCTAGAATCATAAAACTCGTTACTAAATTGACCTCAAATTTTTCACAAAAAATAAGTGAGAACTATAACCTAATAAAATTTTGATGCAAATACTAAACGGCAAAACAAAATGGAACCCTAATAAAATATTTAAAAAGTGGGTAATATTCCATTTTCTAGAATAAAACCTTATTTTAGTTAAGAAAAATATTATAGGAGATAATTTATGTTATTATGCACTTATAAAGAAAGTTGCTAAAAAATAAAACAAATAAAATGCCCATTGATTAGTAAGTTTGTGAATTCTAAAAGAAAAAACATTCCATATTTCTAAATATATTTACTCCGACCATGATTTAAGGTCTTTATTGTTACTCTTGTCGATTGTTTTTAACAAGATTGCCTTGGAATGTCGAATTGACACAATGATAAAATTCTCAAATAAACCATACATTAATAATATCTATTGAAAATGGAGTATTCCAACAAGGAAAAACGGGATATATAAAGATTTATTATGTGTGTCATTTAAGTACTCGTAGAGCTTGTGAGATATTCTGAACCACTACAACCTGAAAAAAAATGGTATATTTCCTAACCGGAACTTCCCTCGTTATGAATATTTCTTTTTATTAGGATTGGTGAACTGTGACCCAATTTAGTTTAATATATAGTTATTTAGAAACACATATATACTGTTTTTTCAAACGGACGCCATTTTGTTCCAACACATTGGATCCCTACCAATACCAGTTTCTACCTATGCTGCACTTGATTTTTGGGCATAATTTAAAATAAATTCAATAAGTAGTTTTTACACTGTCACACACCACGATGTTGAATTCGTACCAGTTTGTTTTTATATCATATTTAATTTTTGCCCAAAATTTAAAGTCAAATGAATAAGATTTTTTTACGTTGATTTTTCAAACATTTTATTTTGCCGCAATTCTGTTCCGCTATCTTGAATTCGTAACACAACTCTACCACTTTATCTCTATATCGCACTTAATGCTTGCACAAAATTTGAAGTAGTTTTTTCAGGCTGATTTTTTAAATATTTTATGAAGCCGCCATTTTGTTTTGCCATCTTATATTCATACCAATTTATTCGATATCATTTCACTAGGCCACCATTTTGTTCGAGCACTTTGGATTTTTACCAGAATATTATCAGGTCATCCCCATATGATCCCTAATTTTTGACCAAAATTTGAAGTCAATCTGATGAGTAGTTCTTAAGCTATGCCGCGAACCGACAGACAGACAGATAGACTGACGGACTTGATAAAACATATTTTTTGGCATCTAGAGACGCTAAAACGCGAAGATATGTAAAACTTGAAAGGGTGATTTTTTCAACTTACAAAAGTTTTATTTGGCCGCCATTTTGTTCGGCCATCTTGAGTTAGTACCACACTTTTACTAGTTCATCTCTATAGTACAATTGGTTATGGCACACAATTTGTAATGTAATGTTTTCCATTAAGTGGTTTTTTCAGGATCAATTTTTAAATATTTTATTAAGGCCCCATTTTGTTTCGCCATCTTGGGTTCGTATCAAAATTTTACTAGTTGATTTCTACATAATTCTTGATTTTTGTGCAAAATTTGAGATAAATTAAATAAACACTTTCTTAGTAATAATTTTTTTAACATTTCACTAGGCCGCCATTTTGTTTTGCAATACTGGATTTTTACCAAAATGTTACCAGGTCATCCCTTTATAACCCTTAATTTTTGACCAGAATTTAAAGTCAATCGAGTAAGTAGTTTTTTAGCTATGCCGCTAACAGACAGACCGACAGACATACAGACCGACGGAATCGAGAAAACATGTTTTTCATCATCTAGGGACCCTGAAACGTAAAGATCTGAAAAAATGTCGGAGTGTGATTTTTTCACGATTACAATACTTCCCTTTTACGAGGGAAGTAATAATCAAAATTAGATCGGCAGCTTAGCAGTTCCGGGAAATTTAAGACGATGAAAAAAGTTCGATAGTAGAGTTACTGGAGGAGAAACAGCTTTAGTGTGAGATCAGGCTTGCTTTTTGTTATAAAATATTAAGGAAAGAAACGGTTATAACAAATAGTGGCGTATTTAGGGGGGGCAAAGGGAGCAAATGGCCCCACCGAGCTCTTAATCCAAGCAAAATGGTTGAAAGTAAAAAGTATTTTATAAGGCATTTCCACGATTAAATATATATGTGCACCTTTTTTTTGTCATCGTCGGTAATTTTCATGAGGGTATTAAACTTATGGTGTCAACAAAACAAAAAAAAGTAATGACTTGCTAAATGTAAAGGCTTGTCCCCCAGGAGAGAATTCTAAATGCGTCACTGTAAACAAAACTCATTTTAGGTAAATAATGATGCCGGTATGCCAAAATTGCAGTTAGTGCATTCAGAATTTAAGGATGCCGTTGGTCATATTTTCGAAAAGAACTGCCGAAGTCTAGGCTAATGGTATTTTTTTTTCAGGTTGGTTGTAATAAGTGCGATTTGTGTATATTTTTATTTATATGTTATGTACAACTATGTATTAATATTTTATTAATTATTTTAAGCTAAAAATTCTATATAATATAATTCTAAATTTATCTTAAAAAGATACATTTTTCAAAGTGCTTACCAAAAATATTATATCAGGAAAATTTAGCTTGACTTAACTTAAAAATTAAACACATTGTATTTGTATTTTGCTTTAAAACAACTACATATTTCGTTAAATAAATATGTAAATGTATTCTGTAATTTTTCGTAGAAAAATGGGAACAGCTCTCTGCCGACAATAGACCCAAGATATGCCTGGTTTAGAGGCAATAAGTTTTTTTTGCCATGAATATCGAATAATATTATTACAAAAAAATAATCATTACTAAAAAATATACTAAAACAATTAAATTGATCTCAAATAAAAAAACAATTACATTTGGAAACATAGCGAAACATATTACTTAAAAATAAAATTGAATAGACATATCGGTTAACGTGCCGAATATAAGGACAATTACCTTAATATTTAAAAATTATTTTATAACAAAAAAAAAATTAAAATTGCCTTAAAATATGTAGTATGGCCAATGAAGCAAAAAAAAAACATATACCTTTTTGTCTCTTTTCAAAAACCAATTAAACTTTAGATTTTTTTTATATGGGGCAACTTTCTGTTAAAACGCAAGTGATCAAAATGGGTTAAAACTTAACAAATAGTGTCCCATATATGTTAGCGCAAAATTTTAGATTGATATTTTAAGAAAAAATTTGACGATTTTTTAATAATTTTGTAAAAATATTCAACTACTTCTCATTTTCTAAAACCAAATATACTATTTTCTATTGTAAATATTTGACTCTCCTTAAGTTCCAAACATATTTTATATAGCAGTTACTTCAATTGTTTTCACATATAAAAGCCATTAAGAAGTAATAAGGAGAATATAATTTAAAAACACCGTAATGAACAGAACGAAAAAGCAAATAAAACACACCGTATTTTGGTCAATGGTCCCTATTATTTATCTCTAAAAAATATATAAAAACCTAAAAATGTTCCAAGGCTATTTTGTAACTCATTTTATTTTATGAATCTTTCAACTAAAAATTAGTAAATATTTCTTTATTATGAGATTATAAATGTTTGGTCCGTTCTTTTTTGTGACTACTTGTATACTTTTGAATAAGACTTTTGATTTCATAAATTACTTCTATATAACCCCTGGTCATTTTTAAGGGTTTTAATTGTTAACGTTTTTAAAAGTCGGCAGTAGCAAACTGTATATACCTCTAAAGGGTACTTTATTTTGTCATCTCAAAAATAGAAAAATACAAAACGTTCCCACCTCAAATATAACGTTACCTCCTCGAAAAACTATTAAACGTAAAATTTGCTAGGGGGGCGATGCTAAATGCTATGTAATGTCAAAACACAAAAATCTGTAAATTTTCCTTTACCCGGGACTTGCCTCATTATGATTATTTCTTTTTATTAGGAATGATGAAGTGTGAACCAATTTAGTTCAGTATATAGTTATTTAGGAACACATATATACTGTCTTATCCAACATTTTTATTGGACGCCATTTTGTTCCAATATATTGGAATCCTTTACCATTTCTACCTACGCAACTCTTGATTTTGGGCATAATTTAAAATGAATTCAAGAAGTAGTTTTTAAATTGACACACATCGCGATTTTGTTACGTTATGTTGAACTCGCACCAGTTTACCCTTACATCATATTTAATTTTTCTACAAAATGTATAGTCAATTTAATAAGAAGATTTTTTACGTTATTTTTTTTAACATGTTATTTGGCTGCCATTTAAGTCCGCTATCTTGAATTCGTTACACAACTTTACAAACTTGTTTCTATATCCCGCTAAATGCTTGCACAAAATTTGAAATTAAGCTAATATAATTAGTTTTTCGGACTGGTTTTCTAAATATTTTATTAGGCTGCCATTTTGTTTTGCTATTGCCACAAAATTTTACAAGTTCATTCTTATGTAACACTTTATTTTTTTGCAAAATTTGAGGTAAATTGGATAATTAGTTTTTAGTAATAATTTTTGAACGTTTCATTAGGCCGCCAGGTCATACCCATATGAGCCTCAATTTTTGACTAAACTTTGAAGTCAATCTTATGAGTAAAATTACATAGCTATGCCGCAAACTGACAGACAGACAAAGCGGCAGCAGGACCAACGGAATTGATAAACATATTTTTGGCATATAGTGACGCTAAAATGCGAAGATAAGGTAAGAACCTAATGGGGTAATTTTTCAGATTACAAAAGTTTTATTTGACTGCCATTTTATTCCGCCATCTCGAATTAGTGCCACAGTTTTACTAGATCATCTCTATACTACAATTAGTTATGGCACATAATTTAAAATCAGTCCATTAAGTAGATTTTTCTGGCTGAATATTTAAATATTTTATTAAACCGCCATTTTGTTCCTCCACCTGGGATTCATACCAAAATTTTACCAGTTGATTACTACATATTACTTGATTTTTATGCATAATATGAGATAAATTGGATAATTAATTTTTATATTAATAATTTTTTAACGTTTCCCTAGGCGGCCATCTTGTTCCGGCATATTGGCTTTTAACCAAAATATTATCAGGTCATTCCCATATGAGCCTTAATTTTTCACTAAAATTTGAAGTCAATCTGATTAGTTTTTAAGCTATGCCGCGAACTGATAGACAGACAGACAAATCGATGGACTTGATAAAACATATTTTTTGGCATCTAGAGACGCCAAAACGCGAAGATATGTAACACGTGAGAGAGTGATTTTTTTAGATTACAAAAATTTTATTTGTCCGCCATTTTGTTCCGCCATTTTGAATTAGTATCACACTATTTTATCTTTATGCTACAATTAGTTATGGCACAAAATTTGAAATCAGTTCATTAAGTAGTTTTTTCAAGCTCAATTTTTAAATATTTTAATAAGCCGCCATTTTGTTCCGCCATTTCGAATTCAAACCAAAATTTTACCAGTTGATTCTGATATAATAATTTTTTTGTGCAAAATTTGAGATAAATTGGATAAGCACTTTCTTAGTTATAATTTTTTTAACATTTCACTAGGCCGCTATTTTGTGTCGCCATATTGGATTTTTACCAAAATGTTACCAGGCCATCCCCATATGACCCTTAATTTTTGACCAAAATTTTTTGTTGCTTTAAGAAAAATACGTTTGTTTAAACATCAAGTTTTGTAGCTTTCCTGTGGATTTTAGATATTGTTATTTTCTATGACGCTTTACATAAGTTAACTAATCGATCTACGCGAATAGCTTTTTAAAAACAATTTATTTTTCTAAAGTACAAAATATATCGTTATATATAATAATTACAAATATCTTCAACTGATTGCCACTCAGAATACAAAGCATACAGTATATAGTTAGAAAAGTGCAATCTAAACAATTTAAATGTATATTCAGCAAGTGACTGCTAGATAACTCATACATACATAAAAAATGTGTTTTGGCAAACATAGTACTTCTCCATATATGTATGTACGTTAATACTTTTTGTAAAGTTTAGGTTTATATGCTAAAAAATATTATAATTTGATGTGTTTTGTAGTTTTCTAAAAATATTATTAGTTTCGATATAACAAAATATTTTCGTTTCTAATAAAAAAAATTAAAAAAGCATATTTTCTCAACTTTTGCTCGCTCATTTTAAATTATTTAAATAAAGCATTTATTTTTTTTACTTTGTAAAATATAAAAGAAATTAATAAGCTTTACACTCATTGTAATTTTTTTACCCAACTTTCAAGATTGTACTGACCATTTAAAATTCAAAATATATTAAATTTAGATTATAGTGTTTTTGGTGAATGCACCGGAATTGAAGAGACACCCAAAAATTTTACAAAAACACAATACATCAAATACCGAATTAATGTATATTAAAATCACGATTATTAGTTAATAAAATAACAGAAGTATACTTAATAATAAAATTAAAGTATTACAACCCTGTTTCTCTGACGCCAGTTATGGAATTGAGTTTTTCCAATGAAGAACCAAAAAGCCGACATCTATTACATACTAAAATTTTATGAGATTTGACGGTTCACCAAAAACCCATAAGATATGTGCGTGATCCTTTCTGTTTTTTATCCTTTTTAGGTTAAGAAGATAAGCTGAGAGGTAATTATAGGGACGAATTCTTAAAAACAAGGAAAAAATGTCAGCAAAAAAACCGAGGGAGTATGATAACTGCTAGGCATGTGTTTCTGTCTGATTAAACTTATCAAAATACCAAAAACTAAAAATGAAACAAACATGGATCTACTAACAGGGGCCATACATTTGTAAATTATTAAGCCGGAGCCTAAAATATTTTATTGTTAGAAATTTATTTTGTTCAGTTATTGCAGGCATACAACTGCTTAAGAAAAAGTCGTTTTTTTAAAAGATAAGAATTCATTTACATATTGATTACCTGGAAATCCAACTTTTTCTTTCCCGCTCCTGGGGTCTCAAATCAGATTGAGGTAATTTGCATTTAAATATTTACGATGCGAAATCTGTTCTACCTTAAATGATTAGAATTAGACTTTACTTAATGAATGATGTATTATACTAAGGTCCTAATATTTTTAGTATATACATGCAATAAAATATTTTCTGTCAAATTTAGACCAGAGGTCTTCCCGGTCTATCGGAAAAATTAATAATACATAATGGCGTGATATATAAATTTTAGAAAATGTTTTACCTCCGCTAGAAAAGGTAGGTAGTATTTTATTTTCACTGTGGATCTGTCTATTTTAACTTACTCTAACAACTTAAAATTGGTAAAAATACTAGTGAATTATTTAGGCCAGCCAATATAGATAATTTCGACATGTAAATTCATTTAAATTCACAGGGGCTGAAAAATATATCATTCACCTTAGAGAAACGCATAGAATATGAATATTACAAAATTGTTTGACTTATTGACCAAGGAAGTAGCAAAAAACTAATAAAAAAGGGGAAATGGTTGGTTTAAAGAAACATGTTTGACAGAAATGGATTTATAGAGAACTATATCCTCTACAAATTCACTGCAGTAATATTAAATAATGTAGATGATACATTATTTAATATTGAATAATGTATGATGATAACAGAAAGTTATGTTTTGGAAGGGCAATTTCCAATGAATTTAGATTTGAAGTATCATTGGGTTCAAATTTAAAATGTGTAATTAATTAAATAAAATCTTATTTAAACCAGCTAATTTAAAGATAACATGTGAGCGAAAATTAATTTCTAAATTTTTAATATTATAAATCTAAAATACTTTTAAACTAGTGGCTCTAAATCAAAAAATACAGATTGCATTATTTTTTCACTACCTAATTATCAACATTCACTCACATAACATTTTGGAATAAATCCAGTTGTTTGCTTAATAATAATTCAATGCTGTAAAATATGCAATTATTGTTACTTATTTTAAGTTTTTTATAACTTCTGAAATTATAGCAAAACGTTAAGGGACTTAATGTAAAACGAAAATACTTCCCTTTTACGAGGGAAGTAAGAGAAACAATTTGAATTTTGTATATAGTTATTAGTTTAAAATAAATATAAACTTATAATATTGAAAATTAGTAGATTTTTTTATTGTTCGGGGTTTAATTAAGAGGTAACAAAAAATGTTTAATGAAAAGACCGGAATGACAAAGAACAACCGACAAAATTGGCAAATAACAAGCAATATGTCAGAAACTTTTGTAAACAATTGTTGAGTCAGTAGGAATACATTATCTCTTATAAAACCTGGCGTAGATATAACCAGCAAGATACTTATTAAAGGAAACTATGTTATACAAAATGTCATTTATTCAATATTTTATTTATTTTTTTCAGGAAATCCTGGAGGTTCAGATGAAACATTTTTCTTTTTTACATTTTTATACCGCGGAATATAATCGTTATAGCACCTAATTGAAATGAGAATTTCTTCAAATTTTTAAGTAAATCTAACTAATATTTTTGAATTTAACATAAAAAATATTTCAAAATTTAAACTTTTCTTAAAAAGCACCTTTTGGGCAGCTTTTCGTTTTGCAAATTGGCAATAAAAAAGCGTGCTGGCTCGCCGCTTTTTTATTGCCAATTTCTTTGCAACAGTCCTGTAAAATAATCTTTTAATATTCATATTTTATACATTTTTCTAAGGCGTATGTAGTGTAGAAATTTTCTTCCTAACGATACTTAAAACTTTTTCCTAAGAAAAATGCAAAAAATAAATTCAAACTAGGATGTTCGTTTTTATAAACATTGTGTAGGTGCCTATACGTTTTGTCTAAATCCAATTTTTCATTTGATAACGTAGGCAGCTAAATATGACTTTTAAAATTAAACCAAAACTTTGTAAATTCTTTGTTGCACAACAATCTCAGTTTGTAAATGAAGAAATCGTTTACAAGAAATATCTATATTTTTGCATTTTAAAGAGTGATCTCAGGCGTTAAATTTTTACCCTTATAAAAATAAATTTGGGTATGTATCGCCGAAACCTATAGAAACATTGTATAAAAGAAGACATGAATATTACAACAAAGTAATGGGAAATTCTGCATGCATTGACACTTAAAATTTCAATGCTAATGATTACGAGACCAGATCGCCGTTTTGGTTACAATAGCCACACGCGGCTATTGTTACCATTCCGCGCATTTATCTTCAATTTTTAAAATTCGTGCTTTTTGACCTTCGAAGTGCTCTATCTCGGTAACGGTACGTCGGGAAAATTCGCTTTTATGGGGTCGACTGTAGAAGATAAATGTGCGCTTCTTTTGGTAAAAACGCGATTTTGTTGGGGCTTATAATAAGCCGACAGTGGCGTCCGATAAGAGCACTCATTTAGAAACCCCGATGATTGAAAATGCAGGTCGCTATGGCTATTTTTCCAGGTGGGGCATTTTTCTTTTAGATTTCTCGTCCAAAAATTTTGTACAAGTTCATTAACGGGCAATATCGGACTACTTTGTCAAGGTAAAAATGTATTCGATGAGAAATATAAAGGAGAATGAAAATCAATATAAGATGCCTATACCTCAAATGACGAGAAAGCGGTCGAAATGTAGAAAAACTAAAAAAAAATGTTTCCGACTTTTCAATTTTCCCATATTTAATTTTTTTTTCGAGAAGAGTATCGAGGGTCGGAATTTATTTATGCGATCCCAAATTTCACCCGAGACTTTCAAAAACCACATCACTAAAATTACTCTCCGATTTATACAGGGCGAGCCATTTGGAAATAAAATTGCAATGTTCTGTCCGTATATTTCACTATGGTTTTGTAGCACAGGAACGGTTGATCCTAGATAAATCAAGTAAATATACAAAGAAACGTCTATTTTCTCTAGAGACTTGGTGTCAAAATCAACTCGATCAGTGTTAAGGGCGAGTTTTGAGAAAATTTTGAATTGTAGCGTGCACGAATTCTGGTTCCTATTCCTTGGCTCTTCGTAAAGTCGTATCGTGCCTCCTGGGATAAAAACGATTAAATATATCGAAAGTTCTATCTTTGTTCGGCAAGACATACATTTTTTTTATCCGAAGTCGAAAAATTGGACAAAATCGAATTTTCAGTAAAAATGTAGTAATTTTCATTTGATAGAAAACTGAGACAATTTTTAAGGTTGCCTAGCTGAACTTTTGACGGCCATGACAGAAAAAACTTGTTTTTAACTTGAAATTTTTACATAACTCTTTGAAGGTAAGTGAGAATGGATATACATACAAAGATAGTCCGGAGTAGTGGCATTTTCCAGTAATTTATATAAATAATCAAATGATTTCTGATATCTAAATTATTCAAATTAAAAATTATTATTTATTATTATATAAAAAAACAAAAATTTTAAAAATCTGTTACACGTTAATGCGGATAACTTATGTCTGACAAAATTTCTTTTAACTTAAGCTCTAACAAGAGTCGTACCTAAAAATTAACAGATTTTTTTAACCTTAATAAAGAATAAGTTTTACTAGATGTATTTTTACTAGGTATTAAACTTGATTATTTTAAAAAGGGATAAAAACAATTTTTGAATATGACCTAATAATAAAAAAGAAACGCTCGCCTAATTACTTAGAAAAACTGTATCTATATTTATATTTTTCCGTCGTTTTGTCGTCGATTTATCCTCTTTTTATTACACCTTCTTGTAAGGTTTTAACCTAACTTCCTCATCTATACGGAGTACTTTTGTACAGTAACATGGTAAAATTACTTAAGGAGGATACCGGGGGGAACTAACAGCTTGCACTTTTTTTGCGCTCGATTTTAAATTCCTTTACTCTAGAGCGACGCGTTATTTCTCTAGTTTAAATGTACTATTATATTGTCGTGATCTATGACGCCTGCAGAATTAAGCAACCTGACATTTTCTCTTCAAACGTGATTATTTTTTAATTTCAACTACAGTCTAGAGAGTAGACTTTTGTTGAAAATCTCTTTATAGTTCTTTCTTTGTTGTAGCAAGAAAAAAAAATAGTGTAAAGACAAATGCGATATAATTACAGCACACACAGCATACGAACTAAATTATCTACACTATGTTCTTAAAAAGCAAAATTGTAATGTTAGTATTAAACTGATTCTGTGGCTTACCGACTGTAATATGTCCACACTGACTAGTATATGTAGAAATACCAAGTTCGCAGCCCAAAAGGAAAAAAATTAAAATCATACAGTTTAACGTTTGGATACTGACCATTATCCATGTAGTTATCGCTAACACGCGTCATTCCTACGCTTTATAAACCATTTTTATCAAAATTACACATTTATTGACAACTAACATTTCAACTATCACCTTAATCGGAAAAGTCTCTCTACAGGCACACAATACTGAATTAGGAAGCTTCCTCCATTCTTCCACACGCCGTGGTAATCCCTATACCTGGTGAGAATCTCATACTATGACACTAACCCTCATTTATAAAAATCGTATTCATTTTCCAAATAAACTACATTTATACAATATATTTATAAATACCGGATAGGAAATCACTTTTTTATTAATATTTATCCCCTCACTCTATTTAGTGAGAAATGGCTAATTTTATGTTTATCCCCTGACTTTCTTTTTATCATTACTTTATTGTTGCTCTAAATAAAGATGTCATTGTCTCGAAACATACACGTTGATTTTCTTTTAAACCATGGCGTCATACATCATTCAACACTACGTTTTCCGGCAATTTTCTATAAAGTTGCTATTAAAATCTTAATTAGTCAGAATAGCCAATACCGGCATAACATTTATCTGTAATTCTCATGTATTTCTTTATTCACTTTTATTTCACACATTCCAGTTCACACGTGTTAAAACCCTTTATCCCCTGAATACGTTTTCCATTCAGGTTATGAGCTATTTAATATAGCAACTCTTTTATCTCAAATATTCATACTTTTAAAACATTTTTTAATCCCCTAAATAATTTATTTGCCCAGTTTGTGAACTCTTTCGTCATGGCCACGAACAATTAACCCATGATATAGATATTATCTTTATACCTTCATATATTATGGAAAAGTTGCAAGTCAAATGAGCAAAATAAAACACAACGTATTTTATCAAATATAAAAAATAACCTGATAGCTATTACCTGCCAAATTCTATTTAAAAATTAAATAGTACCTAATTACCCAAATTTACCATACGTTGTCTAAAATAACTAATAGCTAATGACTTTATTTTTTAATAAACATCACCGCTTTGTCCTCTGAAACCAAATTATTTCCATATGTCGGTTGTTTATCTAAAAAGAAATAAATATCTCCCCAGTATCTAGTTATTCACCAAAATTGCCAAAACTAAATAACATTAGGTACTAAAATATATAGAAAGTGTTTATCCCTTTCTTTAGACCGAACTTTTTGGGATGAAGCCCCTAGACAAAACATTAATCAAATACCGAGGTACCCGAAAATCCTCCTTTCTCTTTCTCTACCTGGATCGGTCTTCAAACAAAAACTGTAAAGCTCAGAAACACTTATATATTATTGTGCAATTATATAGCCCCGTTGCAAAAATATTACCATCCTCTGAATTATCCAATATTATTATATGTCCATCTTACACTTATTAAAAATAAAATATAATGTCCGTAATATCACCGTCACAGCTACACATGGATAAAATATATTCTGCTGAAAAAAAAATCATTTTAGTTGGGCTCTCCAAACAACTCAAATCGAAGACAAGACCAATACGTTGACACATAAAAAATATTTGACTTAAAAATTTAGGTTACTCTACAACTTTGGTTGTGAACTTCAGCATAAATTCTAATTTATAAAAAAAAAATTAGATACACACATATAATAAACTAAGTTCCTAAAAAAATAAATGTTTATTATGTAGAAAGCCTACCGTTTAAGAGATTACAAACCTAAAACTTATTTCAGTTTTGAAATTTTATTTTCCTTTTAATGTACTGGGATAAAAACTCACAAAAAAAATATACCTACAAATTTCAAAACAGCACTCATTTATATGTGCATCTTAACTCAAAATATCCCTTTTTGTCAGAAACCACACAAAAAATATCAACAATTGAATAAATAATGATATCATCTCTTAAACAATACGCCACAAATTCGCAACAGTTTATATAAAATACGATCATATTTCATTGCACTGCAAACATGAAAGGAGTCTGTTTGTGTCAAGCAAGCTAATAAATTAACTACGTTCTAATAAAGTTATTATTGTTGTGTTTACCGCCCATCTATATATCTTTAACTAAAATCGTTGTCAAATCTCTTTATGATTAAAAACTTAAAAAAATATTACAAGTCATCAGAAAAAAAAATAACCACAAGAATAAATAAACTTGTTAGTTACTACCGTTGCAGCTGCTGCTTCTTGAAACTTCCTGATATTGGCCTGTGATCGACTTCTAATGGTACCTTTGAATGTTGAAATTCCCTATCTATCCAACTCTGTAATTTTCTCTAACTCTCAAATCAACAGATCAATAAATATTATTTATGAGCTTATGGGCTCTTTCAAAAGAAAAATGAATCTTAACCTTATACGATTTTTTTTTATCGAAAGACATGTTGCAATTTCTTAACGAATACTATAGATCGTCTGTCGATTGTTTCTACGGATTCTCAAAAACAATTGAATGGAAACCGGGGAAAATGATTATTTATATATAAATATTAGCGTTGAGAATTAATGTTATAGCTACATATTTAGACCAATCAAACGCAGGGGTTGACCTTGACATTTAAAAAGCCCCTTTAAATAACTAACAATTGCTTGTCTTTTAGATAACAACTAATATAAAAAATAGCCCAAAGTATTATGATATCCAAAAAGAGTTTGTACCATTTCTAAATTGTCAAAAAATTGTGGCACCTCGGAAATATGTTTAGCTGTGTCGTTCAAAACTAAAGTTAATACAGCACATTGAAAGTAATTGACATTTGGTGTACTTACAAGTCCTGCTTCTGTACAGTCGGTTACTTCACGAATTTCTGTTTTTGTAGGTATACCATACCGAGCAACTATAAAAAGTTGGTCAATTTTTGGCAAATTTTGTGCTGTATCCATAATAATCGAAAGAAAGCTTTGTTGATTTCCAAAACATGTTTTATAATTCCGAATCCCAGCTAGTTTATAATTTTATTCAGAATCGCGATCAGATAAAAAAAGGCTCGAGTTCTTTGATAAAACTGATCAAAAAAAACTACACAATGATAAGAACTAAACAATAATTAAAAAAAAATGCAAGTTTTACATTTTATTCCGTTTAGCTGCTACCATTTAATTGTAACAGGGTTATAGAGCAGATATTTATAGTATTTAAATTTATTATAATATAGGGCAACCCTGTCACATTACTGAAATTAACTATAGATATAATAAATAAAATCAAAGAAACTCTATAGGTTTCATTGTTTTCAAATATAATTGTTAGTATAAATTTAATTAAACATCTTATCTCAGCAATTCAGCGGCCACATATATCTCGAACAACAGCAAACTGCAACAACGTTGGTATCTTCTTCTAGAACATAGATACTTTAACTAACAGGTGGTTTATTTTAATAAAAGATTTGGTTTTTAAAAACAACTTAAAGATCTATTAACAAAAATTAAAATGATATGAATTACTGTACAAAAATATCACTTAAAATTAATAACAAGAAAAATCTTTACATCCAAGTTAAACTATAGAAAATGATGGAATTTATTTAAAATCCCCAATATTAGAGCAAAAGAAAAAGAAAACAAATATCTTTAAATTCACCATAACTTTAACTACTGAAAATAAGTAAAAATTACTCCCCAAATAAATATTAGAATCAAAATAATATATCTTTGATAGTCCCTCAACTTTCACAACGCACTGTATAAGTAAAGCCCCATAAACCACCATAAAAGAAGAATTTAAAATCAAACGTAATTACTACAATTTTGACAAAGACTAACTCTTGTTTTAGGACTCTTATAAAATATATAAATATTTCATAGGTGTAACCTAGAGTTCTATTATTGTATTAAATTGAAATATAATTACATTTCCCTCTAAATAAGCACCTTCTATATAAATATCTAAAACTTATCAGCGTTCTGGATCAAAAAGACCATGGCGGAGAAAAAGAAAGGCAAAGAAAAACCCCTCTCATCCAATCTTTTCTGAAGGGAAACAATGCTTTCCAAAAAATTTTTTTTGAACGCCTTCAATTATATAATATCTTATTGTATTCTTAACATAATAAATTGATAATTTATGATAATTGAATCGAACCAAATAAAATGTTAGTTAGCATTTGAATAAGTGTTATTTATTATTTTGTTTAGTTTTAAAAATTCCCAAAACTAATATTAGATAGCTCTACTTTAACTACTTCTTTGAAATACTCATGTTTAGCATTTATCATAAGTAACAATAAATTAAGAATTTATATACTCTATTCTATAACTTTAGTCTGTTCCGTAAAATGCATGCTTTTGTTGATGTTCGTAATTATTATGTGCTTACATTTAGAATTAGCAATAGCCCAAAAGATATCGTGTACCTCTTAGTTGATCCGATATCAGGAAAAACGCAACATATCATTTAATAACTGGCACACTACCTTTGAACTTTTAGGATACCTACGCGACATCTACAAATTAACTGCTGTACGAACCATCAGAAAAAATATACCATATACTTCTTCACATAGTTTTTACAAACAAGAAATAGATAATTGCATTCCAGTTTGTTTCGATTTCAAGAACATTACACACTTGTTTCTTATCATCTCAAAAAGGGTAAAGTTGCATTATTGACATCATTCCTTCACCACCATAATACAGTAGACAATAATTCCGACAAAAACTTCTGGAGATCATATCTATCTATAATTTCACAAGTGTGTAGTCGAAGAAATGTCGGCATCCTACAATGTCGCACGCCAGAGTAGACGCTGACCTCTTACAATTGTCTTTTTACTTTTAACTTTAAGCAGGTCTCAGTAGCCAAATTATTTACAGGGAAAACAATAATGATCAAGATAACATTTTTTTTAAAGAAAAAGAATGACAAATCCTATACTAACCCCAGAGTTGTGGAGCAGTATTCGAATTCTCTTGGGGGAAGCTTGTGAGCCTGCTCACAAAAAAACTAGATCAAACCAACAGGGAAGGTGTTCCGAGTGATCCCGCACAAGAGGCAGAAAGACTAGATGTGCATGTAAAGTTTGCAACGCATTTTTATGTATGGAACATTCTCTTATCTATTGTAAAAAATGTACCGAATTTGAGGACCAATAACTTTTTTGTGTTTTTTTATAAAATTGTATTCGGTTTCCTTCATTTGATAAGATAATGTTTACATTATAGGTTTGTTCTATTCTCACTTAGAGAGTCGTTTTATTTTTGTTTTTGTTTTAGGAAAAATTACGGTACGGTTTTTTATTAAAAAAGAAATAATAAAAGTGGTTTTAGGACTATGTTTTAAATAAAAATAAAGTTGTGTTTTAACTCGAAAAAAATGGTAAAAGAAATAAAGAAAATGTATGACCCCAAAAAAAAGAAGTTAATGCTAAGGTCACTTAAAACAAGATTTTGGCCTTATTTGTCGATTTTCTTTATAATTGGTATCAAATTACTCGCAAAAATTATCTTATTTCTAGCCCGATGAGCCACATAAAAAATGAGTGGGTCTAAAAAAATATCTAAGTCATATTTAAATGGGCAAAGAAGAACTGAATAAAAAAGTGAAAAATCTTATTGTGCTGGTTATTTGGACGTAAATAAATCGATTTTATTAAATCACAGCACTCTCTAGATTATAAAATAAAATTTAAATAAAAAATAGAGAAACAGAAAATCGAAAATAAATTAAGTTCTATTTAACCAAATAAAATTTTATCATAACATTTGGGTAAAGAAAAGTTTCAACGTGCACCACTTATTTGGGGCATCCGCTGTATTTGATATGGTAACTGGTTCCGATCATAGTGACCATCAATAGATCTTAAAAATCTTTTACACTTTATAATAAAACAAAATAAAACCTTAAACATGTAAACAGACAGGTACAGAGCGATCAGTTTATAGCATAGCATTTTAAACGTTAATACATTTTTAACTTATCGGAATGAACCAAAAACCGAATTGTAGGATAAGTTCTTTTTCTTGTTAATAGAAATCAAAAGGCTGTCAATTTTGCAAGATACCACAATAAGTTTCATTTTTTTAATGGGACACCCTGTATATTATATATTCATAAAATGAACCTCTTTTTGATGATTTTAAAAAGTTTGATACCTTTATCTTCAAAAACACCCGGGACATTTCAGAAAAACCCTGCTATAAGAAGCAATGTATTCCCATCGACTCCACTATGTAATAGAGAGTTTTCTGGCTCTCTCTAATACACTGCCTTTTATGGCAGGGTTTATTATTAACGTTAAGGTTTAACACGCTATCGAGCTAAATTGATCGACTTATGCAGGGTGATTCATTATATTTTGACACCCACCTACAGATTATGTGACCTGTATGATATGACTGACTTCAAAAATATATAGTTTGTTAATATTTGGTTCAATCGTTATCGAGTTATTTCAGTTTAAACAATATCGTTTCAATAAACGAGACTTTAGCCATATTCTCGGTGATATGGTATCATAGTGATTGGTCATCACTATGATGTAAATATGCGCTGGATGGCAATTGTTTCAGCAACTGTAGTTATGACAACCAAATACATAATTCTTCACTTTCCTGTCATTTATGGATTAATGTGATATTAATTAGGTATTTAATTTTGCGGAAAATAATTCAAAGGGTTTGTTCTGAGGAAGAAAAACGAGAAGTGCCGTAAAAGTAGGCGAATAGGAACTTACGGGTAAAAAGGAACAAAACTCAGTAAAATGTTTTGAAAATTTATCATGTTTCTTGGATTTTATCAACAAAATCGATTGAGCTGGCAAAAAGAACAGAAATGTTTTATCTTTCGGTTGGCAACATTGAAAACTTAGCCAACTGTCATTTCTTAAATTGTCAGTTGTCAAAAACAAGTTTTTTTCTGGTTTAAAAATCTTTGTTGGGGTTAAATAGAAAGTGTAAGTAAATATAATTGAAATTTGGCATATTATTAGCCCAGCTGGTCCTATTTGATAATATGATTTTGTTTTATAAAAAATATTTGGTAATTTGGGATATTGGATTTTTTTGTAATAAAGTGATATTTTTAGGTAAATACGGGTGAATAGGAACACATACATTATGAGGAACTATAATAGCAAGAGTCGTAAGCAATACAAAAAACACAGCAAGGAGCAAATAGCCAAAGTGGGAGAAGCTCTGAAACTTAATAATTTATTATACCGTGACGCATCGAAGAGCTTTATTCCGGCCACAGTTATCTTTAGGCATACCAAGAGTCACATAAAAAGTCAAGGTGGCCAGACTGTTCTTGGAGAAGATGAGGAGAGTGCAGTGATTGAAAAAATAAATACCTGTTTGGAATGGGGCTATTATTGATTACTGATTATAAAAAAACTGTTTAGATAAATTAGGAAGAGCTAAACGACAAAGATCGCATTTCTCTTTGGTTCTGCGAAAATATCAAAAGAGCAAGAGCAATTGTTTCTCGTAACATCATTGATCAATATTTTAACAACCTGGAAGAATATATGCGAGATGTCCCAGCTAGCAACATTATTAATTATGATGAAACAAATTTGGCTGATAATGTTGGTAAGTTTTGAAATAAAAAAAAATCCCATTTTACTACAAATATTTTTTTAGGCAAAAGAAAAGTCATTACATGCAGGTGATGTAAACACCCTGAAAGAGTGATCAACACAACAAAAAGTTCTGCGTCTATAATATTTGCTGCTTCTGGCGATGGCAAATTATTGCCACTTTACGTTGTTTATAAAGAGCAACATATTTATTCTTCCTGGGAATTTGGAGGTCCTCGAAGAACCCATTATAATCGAACTGCTTCAGGATGGTTCGATATGTACACTTTCGAAATCTGGGTGCACGTGGTTGCTGTTCCATATTTAAACAAACTTGAGGGATGCAAAATTTTGATTGGTGATAACTTAGCATCGCACCTTTCAATAGACCTTATTAAATATTTAAAAGAATAGAAAACATAGAAATTATTTTTCTTCCTGCAAATTCAACGCATTTAACGCAATCATTAGATTTAGCTTTCTTTAGGCTTCTCAAGATTGCTTGGCGGTAGATTTTGCTACACTGAAAAAAACTGTTGTCCCTAGACCACAGACTGGAAGAAAATAAAGCTGAAGCTGTAAATGACTCTTTTATAGATCTTTTGAAAGAAATGCGATACGGTGATACAGGTAAATAATATAGAGCATCCAAATTAAACATAGCAGCAGGAAAACGTGTGGCCTTCGACTTTGACTCGAGTAGCTCACAATTTGTGATTAACGACAAAGATGTGATACCAGCGTCTTCTGATACTTATGATGATGACATCCTTAGTCATAAGTCTACTGAAGTCGAAGACGAACTTCCACTTATAACATTTAAAAAAAGTGATAATATTGCTTCCGGTGATAATAATGGTGGTGATATTAATGTAGATTTTGTAGATAATACCAAGGATGTTGATAATAATATAGGAGATAACATGGGTTGTCATAAAAAGATAGGAGATTTTTTATTAGTTAGATTCCCAGTTGTAAAAAAGTGTGCAGATATTAAAGAGAGAGTTTTTATCGGAAAAGTAACATCAGTCAATGAGAATATTTTAGAGTAACATTTTTGCGTAAAAAGCCAATTTCAAAAGGAAAAATGGGGGCTGGTTATATATTTCTCCAAGTAGAAGATACAAGTATTTTTTGTTAGGTATAACAAAATAATAAAAAAACTTGTGTTTTGGATCGAGAGAAGAGGGATTTATAGTTAGCAACGATACCAATGACTATGAAAAGACTGTTTAGTGGAAGAAATAGTCTTTGTTTACCCTTTTTTTAGAATGGTGTTTTTTTATGAAAAGGAGAATTTATTTTCAATTTTTATAAACTATGTTTTGTAGTTTTTAAAAAAATAAAGAATCTGTATTTTGTATATGACGTCTTTTCCTAAAAAAAGAAAAACAAAACTTCCAGGATCAAGAAAATGATATACTTTTTTAACTTTTGCTGTTCCTAATTCCCACTTAGCGTTTTGAATGGGAATGCAATTGAAAATAAGTAGGTGTTCCCATTATCCCCAATGCAGGGTGAATAGGAACGCATAGATTTTTTTTTAAATATAAAATATATCTGATTTTTTAAGAAAAATATCATTTTATATACTGAGTGTAGATGTCAAGATAGGACTTTTTATGACAATAAATCCACAAAAAAATCACCCTTTTTGGAATTAGAATAAATTAGTTGAAAAGTGTTCCTTTTTGCCCCCTTTTACGGATAAAACTCTTATTCAAACGATAATAATATTGTAAGAGTTAGAATCGAATATCGGCGAATATACCCAGGAAGAAGAATTCTTTCAATAAATACAGGCAATAATATAATTATTTGTTTCGAACAACAAAATTCCATTTAACCAAACACCAGGAAAATAGAAAACATTTCTAACAATGAAATGCCATTCACGGAAAATCAAGAAAATATTTCACAATAATTAATGAAATTTACTTTTTTTTAACGAAATTTGAAAAACTTATAAAATTACATGTTTTCAGTACATTTGGGACTATTTCTCAATAATTTTTTATTTATACATGAACTTTTGGGTGCTCTGTTTAATTCCGAAATTTTACTATTTAGTTTTTCTATTATGGTTGGTAAAGTTTGAGGTTTATTATAATAAATCTTGTTCTTCAAGTATCCCTACAAAAAAATCTCAAATGAATTCAAATCCGGGCTGTTCGCTGGTCGGTCATCTGAGAGTTCCATGTCCGTCTATCCAAAGTGGGTATTTACCAATCAGGTGACTAATTGGATATTGTGTGGAGGAACACCGACTAGATGCCATATTAGCTCAAAATACTGCTTATGAAATATCTTCTAGCATATGTTCTATTTCTGTTTCGATGAAATGTAAACAGCTTTGGTGATTCGTGGATCCCTGATATATAATTAGTTCTATCACCTTATTTTTGAGCATAACACCATTAAGCGACTTTCGACCTTGTATTTTAACCCCTTGCATGTTGTGATGATTTTCGGTAGACCAAAAATATTTATTATTCCTGTTATATATACGGGCTGGTGTGAAAGACGTCTCATCGGTGAATATTATATTGTTCAAAAAATTGTTATTGTCTTGAATTCTTTGATACGTTTCATTACAAAATTCAATCCTTTGCCTCATATTTTCATCAGTCAATTCTTGCATTGGACAAAACTTATATGGATAGATTTTGTGGCGTTTCAGCGTTCGTTGAATTTTGCCATGTAGCTAGCAGGAAATGTTTTGAGCTTCACGTATGGAATATTAAGGATTTTTTAGAAGACAATTTTGTCGGTGCGTCTGTCGGTCTGTTTGTCAGTTCGCGGTATAGCGATTATCTGATTGACTTCAAATTTCGACAAAAAATCAAAGGTCATATAGTGATGATTTGGTAATATTTTGGTAATATTTTGGTAAAAATCCAATATGTCGAAACAGCATGGCGGCCTGGCGAAATATAAAAAAAATTATTATTGAAAATTACTTATCCAATTTATCTCGAATTTTGCAGAAACATCAAGTATTATGTTGGAATCAACTGCTAAAATTTTGGTACGAATCCAAGATGGCGGCATAATACAATATTTAAAATTCAGCCTGAAATAACTACTTAATGAATTGACTTCAATGTATATGTCATAACTGTGGTATAGGGATCAACTAGTAAAACTTTGTTACTAATTCAAGATGGCGGAACAAAATGGCGTGCAAATAAAGTGTTTGTAATCGTGAAACAAATCACCTTCCCAGGTTTTATATTTCTTTGCGTTTTAGCGCCCCTAGATGCCAAAAAATATATTTTATCAATTCCGTCGGTCCGTCTGTCGTTCTGTCTGTCTGTCTGTCAGTTCGTCGCATAGCTTAAAAACTATTTACCAGATTAACTTTAAATTTTAGGCAAAAATTAATAGTCTTATGGAGATGACCTGTTAATAATTTGGTAAAATTCCAATATGGCGGAACAACGTTAAAAAATTATTACTAAAAAAACTAACTAGAAAACGTATCTGAAATTTTCCACAAAAATCGAGTATTACATCGGAATGAACTGGTACATTTTGATATGAATCCAAGACAGCAAAACAAAATAGCGGCCTAATAAAATATTTAAAAAATCAGCCTGAAAATATTAATTATTAAAATGATTTTTGAGAAATAATTAAGTGTGATATAGACTGGTAAAGTTGTGGTACGAATTTAAGATGGCTTAATAAAATGGCGGCTAAATACAATTTTTAAAAAGTCAACGTACAACTGACTTTAAATTTTGCAGAAAAATTAAATGTGAAAATGGGATAAACTGGCACGAATTCAACATGACGTAACGAAATGGCGGTATGTGTCAATGTAAAAACTACTTATCGAATTTATTTTATTATGCCCAAAAGTTAAATGTTGCATAGATAGAAAGAAATTGGTAAAATATTGGTAGGAATACAATATTTTATAAGAGCCCAGTCGCATATGTATTGGACCAAGGGCGTAGTTAAAATAATTTTATTTTTGTCACCAAGTTTTTACTGCATGTAACATAGTTTCAACAAATGTAACTACGTTTATTTGATTGTATGTGGTATTAACAATTAATTAGCAATATCGCATGCCTATATCACTACAGTAAATATTAAGTAACAAAAATAGATATCTCTTACGTATTAATTTGGTCCAATACATATGCGACTAGGCTCGTATATATTTATCACATATATACTGTTACTATGTACTGAACTAAATTGGGTCACACTTCACTATTCCTAACAAATGGAAAAAAATCATAACGAGTGAAGTTAATAATAATAATTAAAAATACCCATAACTCTCCTCGTACAGAATTCTACTACACACACATGATACTTTTTACGAATTCAAATAGTTTGGTAATAATAAAAAAAAACGGTAAATTTCCTTTAACCGGAACTTCTCTCGTTATGAATCTTTTCTTTTATTAGGAATAGTGAAGTGTGACGACCCAATTTAGTTCAGTACGTAGTCATTTAATAACACTGATATGCAGTGAAACCTCCCTTAACGGATACCTCTGAACAATGGACACCTCTGCTGAACGGACAATTTTGAAGTCACCGACTGTCAGTATATATATTCCTGTGTATTAAACTCTCTTGACAACGGACACTCTCAATAACGGACACGGACAGTAAAATTTGGAATTTTTTTAATAAAAACATTAAAATTTACCTCCTCAGAACGGACAGATGTTCATATAAATTTTGAAAAACTCACATTTAATGCCGGTATTTTTATTACACATTATGGGCAATATTTAGATCTATGCTAATTAGCGGCGCGGGCGCTTACCTATTGTTAATAGCACCAGTTTAACAATAGGCTGGCTTATGCTGTCTGGCTTGTAGGTAAATTGCGGTAAATTGCATAATAAATAGATCACCTTATTTTTATAAAATGTAGTCTTCATCAATAGAATATCTTAGTTTTGATGTTACTCTGGTGCGATCAATATGTCTTCAAACAAAAGAAACTTTTTGAGTCTTCAAGAAAAAGTTAAAATAATTTAGTACGCGGAAAAAACAAACTTAGTATTAGTAGAGTATTAGCCGAAAAATTCTGTGTAGAAAAATCTCAAATTAGTGACATTTTGAGAAACAAGAGCGATCTTAACAAGCGATTCGCCGAGACCGGGAACATGAAAGAGAAAAAGAAATTTGCAAAAACTGAGGGTACTGCCATAGACCAAATTGTCTACGACTGGTTTTGTAAAGTACGCTCCAAAAACATTCCAATATCCGATACAATAATAAAGGGAAAAGCACAAGAAATTGCGAAGAATCTAGAAGTTGATGGTTTTAAAGGATCAAATGGATGGTTGGAGAAGTTCTGTCAACGTCAAAATATCTCTTTCAAATCCATCTGAGGCGAAGCAGCGGCTGTAGACTTGATTCAAGTAACTGATTGGCGGACGAAATTATGTGCTATTATCAAAAACTACGCACCGAGAGACATTTATAACGCCGATGAAACGGGACTCTTTTTCCGAGCCTTGCCAAATAAAACGTTTTCTTTAAAAGGCGAAACATGTGCTGGCGGGAAAGCGTCCAAGGAGAGACTCACTATTTTACTTTGCTTCGCTATGAATGGAGAAAAAGAAAATGCACTTGTGATTGCAAAAAGTAAAAAACCCCGTGGTTTTAAAGGATCGAGCGTGGAAAAATTGCCACTTGAATGGTATTAAAACAAAAAAGCATTGATGACCAGGGATATAATGTCAAAATTTCACCGAAAAATGCAAAGGCAAAACCGAAATGTGCTTTTATTTTTGGATAATGCTGTATCTCACCCAAACCTGGAGTTAAAAAATGTTAAAATAATTTTTTTACCGCCAAATACGACATCACATTGCCAACCATTGGACCAGGGCGTGATTCAAAATTTTAAAAACCACTACAGAAAGTTTTTAATCAAGCGACTTTTGTCATTCATGGAGTATTCTGAATCTACCGAACCACTGGAGAAATCCATAAATGTTGTAAGTGCCCTGATTTGGATTGTTGTTGCATGGAAAAAAGTCGGATCCAAGACCAGCAATAACTGCTTCCGCAAAGCTGGATTCGACAAAATTCTCGAGGAAAACGTTGACTACGATAGTGAAGATGATGTGCCATTATCGGAATTATGTAGAAACTTCAATATATTCTCTTCCGACTTAACTTTATAATATAAATATTTAGAAATTGATGAAAGTTTATTCACGGAAAATCCTAACATAAGTGAACGTGAGTGCATCAGTGAATTTCAAAATAGTGAGAACGGTCAGATTTCATCTGACTGATGATGAAGAAATTATTTCTTTCAATATTGGGAACATTAAGGAAGCATATAAAATGTTAAGGGATACTCAAAACTTTTGTATGTTATCTGGAGATTCTGTTTTAGGGGAAAAAATCTCAGAAGTTGCGTCTAAAATGGAATCTCAAATTATTAAAAATAAAAACTAGCTTAAGACAAACAACACTTGATAATTTTTTTAAATAGAAACTTTTTATACAGTAGAACTGTATCAAACTGTATATGTAGGTAGCATAATATTTTATATTAGGTAGTACATTTTTATTGTATGCATATATGTATTTAAAAGATGTTGGTGTATACGTAGTAACAATTGCATTAATAATTTGTACTAAAAATATTATTTTTTTACTTAAAAATAAAATTTTTTTTTAATAAAATTACATTGGTATTCAATTTGTTCACTCCCCTCAACGGACATGGCAGGAATCCAATATTTTATATATATTTAACACATGTGACTATGTACTAAACTAAATTCGGTCACACTTCACTATTCCTAACAAATTGAAAAAAATCATAACGAGGGAAGTTAATAATAATATTAAAATATAAATTTAAAAAAAATCGGTAAATTTGCCTTTACCCTAACTTTCTTTGTAGAAAATTCCACTACACACACATGACACTTTTTACGAATTTAAATAGTTTGGTAATAATAAAATCGGAAAATTTACTTTGACCGGAACTTCTCTCGTTATGAATCTTTCCTTTTATTAGGAATAGGGAAGTGTGATCCAATTTAGTTCAGTACGCAGTCATTTAGTAACACCGATATATGTACTGTCTTTTCAAATATGGCGCAACTTTGTTTTTAAGCATAATTCAAAATATATTCAATAAGTCTTTACATTCACAACAACGCCATTTTGTTACGTTATTTTTTTTTAATGTTTCAGATTATTTGTTGAGTTTAGCCTGACAAACAAAAATTTTTCTTTGGTTTTTTCGCAAGTGAATAAAAATTTCTAACTTTAAATTGATTGAAGCACATATTTAATAAAATTACATATCTCAACACGTCGACTAGTCTGTCTACAGAATGTTTCGATACATTATATTAACAATATTATTTAAGTTTGCTTAAATAATATTGTTTATATTATATATATATATATATATATATATATATATATATATATTGACTTATCCAAAGCCTTTGACAGTGTTGATCCTGAATTTGTCAGGGATAAATTGTTTAATTTGAGCATAAAAGCGAATGTTCTTGATTGGCTGATAAGTTTTCTTAGACAGAGAGTTATATGTTTCAATGAGTGATTGTAGATCAAGTGAGCATAAGATAACTTTAGGTGTAGCCCAGGGATCTATTCTAGGTCCATTAATCTTCCTACTTTTTATTAATGACTATATATTAGAAAGAGTCTCGTAGTAAATTATGCGGATGATACTTTTTCTGAATCGACCCCTGAGCAACTCAAGATTTCTGTACAAGAGGTTGTTGAGGATATGGCTGACTGGTGTATGAGACACAGGCTTATTCTAAATGCAAATAAGATCAAGTGCATATATTTCAGCAGAAATAATTTGGAAATAAAAAACATGTTCTATAAACAAGTCACCATTTTTAGGATTAGTGATAGACAATGGCTTAAATAGAAATCTTCACATAAACGAAGTTGCTCAGAAGCTAAACAAAGCCCATTTTGCGATCCTTATTCTCAAAAAAGTTCCCTCACGTAAGGCGCTAGTGCAGGTATATGCATTGCCATACTCGGTCTTATCACTTAACACTTTAAGGCTCTGCAGTTGACAGTAACAAATTATTTTTAATTCAAAAGAGAATTGTAAGACTAATGTTTAATCTAAAAAAAAAGAGAAACTTTTAAAAAACACAGAATATTGACCTTTTTTTCAATTTACAATTTTAAATGTTGCCTTTATGTTAGAGCTAATTTATCGCCTTTTAAAACTAATTCGACTCATCATCAGCATTCTCACTGAACTGCTCGCTACGAAAACTCGGTAAACTACGCAAGCATACGAATTCACAACAAACTCCCTGACTCACTAAAATCTATTTCAGGCTATAACATTTTTAAAGATAAATTAAAAAAAACTTCTTTGTCAAAAGGGATATTATTCATTAAATGAATTTTTTGAGGCCATCCTACAACAGATGCTTGTACTTCTGGACAAGTATGAAAAGATTCGTGCAATGTGAGTGAATGTCCTGTCGCCTGAGTAGGGCTGTTTTAAATGAATCTTTGTTCAATTGTTTATGAACTTTTAATTGACATAGATACAAGGTCCATTTATGTTGATTTTAAATTTTTACCGACTTACTGTAAAAAGGTTATTATTATTGTTATTAATTTAAGCAATAGTAAGCGGTTTACACCGATGAAACTATTGAAATTAGTCAGAGCGTATTTTTAGGTTGGTCTGTAGTATACAGTTCTGGTTAGAATTTCAGGAAACTCTCGATTATTATAGTTTCTAAATGTGTTCACTGTTTGAGACGTAACAGTCTCTTCACTAAGCGGATTCCACTGGTAAACAACACGATTAACTATAACGTATATTCTAGGGTTTTTACTGGTTCTTTCTGTCTCTAACTGTAAATTGTGTCCACGTAAACGTACATTTTCACTAAGTTGAAACGGCACTGTTGCAACGGAGTAGTAGTTATGTAAAGTTTTATGCGTCTCTATGAGGTCTCATCTCAACCTTCTAGTTCTTAAAGTAACCAAGTTCAATTTTGTTTTGATAGGTTTTGCATAATTTGCCTTGTCTTTAGATAGGTTTTGTGCTACTCCAATTCTTATATCATTTGCCTTTTCAATTTTTTACTTTATTTTTTTTTGTTTTGTTGTTTTTAGCTTTAGGATATTATTGCTGACCTAATGATTTTGTAACTTATTTGACGTGTTTGTCTCCTTTACTTGATTTTTTGACTAATAAAAGTTTTGACTTTGACTTGACTATATATATATATATATATATATATATATATATATATATATATATATATATATATATATATATATATATATATATATATATATATATATATATATATATATATATATATATATATATATATATATATATATATATATATATATACAGGGTTAGTCAGATGTCTGGAAACGGACAAATATCTCAGAAACCACTCAACCGATCTGATCCATATGTCGTGATTAGGCATTACCGAATTCTCCCGACCCTTTGGTGCATACCGCAATGTTTTTTTCTAGCGTGATTTATTCCTCGTATTATCCTTAAGGCCGTTTTACATGCTGCAACTCTTTCTTGCAAGTTGCAATAGTCTTGAACAAAAGCATGCGCAGTGGCAAGACATTCGTACCTTTTGTCAAACTGCGCAGGCCTTTGTTCAAGACTATTGCATTTTGCAAAGAAGAATTTCAGCATGTAAAACGGCCTTTAGTAAAACTCCAAAATTACAAACTTTTATCTTGATCCGTTAAATGTTAAATTTACTAAATGTTTTTAAAAATACATTGACAATTTAGAAATTAAAAACCCAAAACTAAAATAATTTAATGATTAACAGGTTTTGAAAATCCTTATTATTGAATTATCCTTCCAGCTTCCCTCGAATAGTATTTTCGAGCCATTCTGGGGGTATTCCTTTTATTTCAACTCTAATCCTAATTAAATCTTCAAGGTTCTCGGGTTTCGTTTTCTACACGGTCGTATTTAGGTGACCTTAAAGGAAAAAGTCAAGTGTATTTAAATCTAGTGACTTTGGAGTCCATTCAACAAACCCCCTTCGTCCAATCCAGTATTACGGAAACGTCGTGTTTAAATAATTTCTGACAGCAACTGCGAAATGCGGCGGTGCCTCATCATGTTAAAACCATACGTGGCCAAAACCATTAGGAAGAATATTGTTTAATGCTGAATAATTTTGTTTTCCAACAGCTGTAGATAAAGTATTCGATTCATATTTCCATGAATGAAAAAGGGTCTAATAATACGATTACCTAGCCAGCCCACACATTAAATTTTTAGGAAACTGCGTATGGATCTCCATCATCCAATGTGAATTGTTTGCAGACCAATAACGACAATTACGCCGATTTATAAAACCGTTTAGGCATACGCAATGTCCCGAAAAAGTCAATGTGGGGCTGGCATATTAGGTAGTCGCCTTATCGGATCCTTTTTCTTTCAAGGAAATATGAATATATGAATATTAAATATTAATTATCTACAGCTGTTATGAAAAATGATATTTTTCCTAATGGTTTTGGCCATGTATAGTTCCAACATGATGGGGATCCGGTGTATTTTGCAGTTGCTGTTAGAAATTATTTAAAAACGACGTTTTCGGGACGCTGGATTGGGAGAAGGGTGGGAGGTTGTTAAGTAGCCTCCAAGGTCACCGGATTTAAATTCGCTTGACTTTTTCCTTTGAGGTCCTTGAAGTTCCAATGAGAAGGATTAGAGCTGAAATAGAAATAATACCCATGGAAGGGCTCCAAAACACTATTCGAGAAACTATTGACCGTTTAGGATACCGTCAAGTTGTAAAAGGACAACATTTTCAACATCCTATTAATCATTACATTATTTTAGTTTTAGTTTTTTTATTTCTAATTTGTCAATGTATTTTTAAAAACATTTAATACATTTAACATTTAACGGATCAAGATAAAAGTATGGAATTTTGGAGTTATACTAAGGATAATACGAGGAATAAATCACGCTTAAAAAAACATATCATTTGATTTGAATAAAAGTTAGGTTAGTTTGCCGAAAAACTGAAAATCTGACAACATTGCGATATGCGCCAAAGGTTCGGGAGAACTCAGTAATGCTTAATCACTACGTTTCGTTCGACCGTTTCCAGACATTTGACTAACCTTGTATATATATATATATATATATATATATATATATATATATATATATATATATATATATATATATATATATATATATATATATATATATATATATATATATATATATATATATATGTATATGATGTGTTTTCATTCCGGGTGTACATCCGTTCATCACTCTCGTTCTGAAAGAACTATATCTATTGCATATAATTTGCATACAGCACAACAGTGCTATTTTTTTGGTAGTCTCCTTAAATTGGACTTTTTAATGACTTTAAATTTTTAATATATAGTGACTTGGCGAACCTAAAATTACTCTAATAGATAAATAAATTGCTAAGATATATTTTCGCTGCTCGCTTGTTACTTAAGAACGTCAGTGGTAAGCATTAATCTTTAGTTCTTCTCACTCATAGCATTCTTAAATACAGTCTAAACAGCTATTACATGTACATATTTCTTTTTTTCTTTTTATATTCATTCATTTTGAAAATAAAAATATAATAATTCAAATTAATAAGATCCTTCAAACAACAAAAACGTTCATTGCCTACTTGCTGAGCAAAAACCAATTATATTTCATCTTTTGTAGGTAGTACAATATAACCGGTATTAAAACTAATTTTTTAATCTTGAGAGTGAAGTTTATGACCCGACCCCACGGAGGCCATAATTCACCTGGGGATAAAACATGTTTTGGTCTCGAGCTATATACGCTATTTTTGCACAAAAATGGACATATCATTGAGTGAGATATTACCACTATAACTGTGGTTACGAGGTTTATCTTTTTCTTTTGTGTATGAAATATTCTAATTATTCTTGATTTTCGTTTTAGTCTGTTAACTGGGAAGAGGTAGCGTAGCATTAAATCTGTAAGTAAATGCCCAATTTTTTCTTGTTAAAGTAAATAATAATTATTTCTACTGAGATTAATAAATATTCATAAATTATTTTTGTGCAGAATTTATATCCATACTAAACACATACACAACATTCTCATTTTTTTGAGCTGGGCCTTGAAATAACCCTCTCATTTTGCTGTTGCTTTAGATCTAGCAGTGACAACAAGTGAGACGTAGTCCGCTACTGATTATTCGTTGATGCGTCCATTTGTTCATTCGTGCTCATAGAGTGGAGGGTCGGGTTTGTCCGTTCGATTCGTTGGGCGGCGATACCGCCTTTTGAGCGAATAATCAAGTAGGATTTGACTTCGGCGAACCATTCGTCCGAATCTAACCTTTGTTTTTTTTTGTGTATTTTCAAACATTGAAAACGCATGAAATCCATGCAAACCAATTAAATAAAAAATTGATGAATAGTGTGGATGAAATATTTGTCTATTCTTTGCCTCACCAATTCGTTCATTTATATGAATTGATGTATAGAATGAAGGATTTTATTCCTCAATGTACTTATGTGTAGGTAGCATTAATGATGACTAGTTAGTCAAAAGCTTTTGAAAAGGTTCTTAATGCGTTTATAATGCCTAATGGTTGGCAATAAATCAGGAAGATTTCTGTGAGAAACCTGGGGAATAACCCATTTTTTAGAAACCCGGGGAAAAAACCATTCTATAGTCGAGGTCTAGTAATTCCCAAATTCAGGTTGTTTGTTTTTGTTTAAGAATCAAGTAAGATATCCAAGCGAGTGTGTTTAAGTTTAGCTGAGAAAATTAAAATTTTGGAGGAAGTTGATAAAGGCTGCAAAATTTGGTATTTCTCCAAGTTGCATCTCTCTGATAATAAAAAGTCGCGACAGTATCATCAAGAAAACTAGTGTTCCAAGCAGTCGAAAACGAGTACGAGTGTGTTCTTATGAAGATGTAAATGAAGTAGTTTTACGACGGTTTCAAGTGGCCCATACGCATTAAAACGTACCAATATCGGGAAATTTATGAAAGCAGAAGATTCTACAATTTGCTAAAGAATATAACTGCGTTAATTTTTAAGCTAGTGAAGGGTGGTTAAGTGCCTGGAAGACTCGCAATTCAAATTGCTTTCCAGATGGTGTCTCGCGAGCGTTGGTCAGGAGAACTGTGACATTTGGACTGAAACTGTTATAAAAAGTGTATTGAAAAAGTACGTTTTCAATTGTGAGGAAACCGTCTTTTGGTGTTAAAACAAGTAAAGAACTTGACTGAACTTGAACACTTATACTTGGAGCACACATGGACGGCTCAGAAAAACTGAAATTACTGCTCATAGGTAAAAGCAAAAACCCCGTTGTTTAAAAGGAGTTAAATCTCTGGAGTTAGATTACGCCAATAATAAAAAGCATGGATGACTTCTGAGATTTTGGAAAGATGGGTCAAAGAACTGGACACGAAAATGAAAATCCAAAAACGAAAGATTGTGATGTTTATAGACAATTGTCCTGCACATCCAGTTACTGTAAGTAAATGATTAATGGAGATTGAATTGATCTTTTTTCCACGAAACATGACCTCCATATTGCAACGTATGGACCAGGGTATTATAAAAAACATAAAACATCATTACCGAAACAGAATTGTTCGCAAAATTGTAAATGCGATTGATAACAACCTTCCAGTCCAAAAATGGATTACCTTTAAAGAGTGTATAACCGAAGTCGTTTAAGTATGGAGTGAAAATGTTTCTCAGAAAACTATCAAAAACTGCTTTTCTAAAGCAGGTTTTCTTAAAAAAATTGACGGATGAAAAGAAGAAGACGAAATGGATCTCGTTACTTTAAAATGGCAATGGGATATTCTAGAAAGAACTGCTACCGTCGACGCAGATTTTTTACTTGAAGATTTCTTAGAAATGATATTGGTACGATAGATCTCCCAACTGATCAAGACATAATTGACGATGTAAAAAGTATAGAAGATCATGAAAAAGAAATTGAAATCGGAGAATATCCTGCTAAATTTAGTGAAAATGAAATAAAAAAATTCATTTGACATTGTGCGAACTACTCTCAAATCTTTATGCATTTGAATAAATGCGAGAATTTTGTTGAGCAACAATTATTTTTCTCCCTCAATCAAAATAGACAAAAATTAAAACATTGGTATGCAGGGATACTACTCTAGTTTTTGTACACACATAGAAATCAAGTTACCTTTATCAACAGGGGGGGAGTAAAAAATTGTTGAGCAACAATTATTCTCCAAAAGTAATGTTCAAAAGAATATAACTGATTATTTTTCCTAGTACATAATATGTATGTTATTTAGCAATTTTTCAAGACTACACACATTATAAATGTAGTATGTACATATATATTAACAGATTTTGTATTATTCTTTTTATTTCGTATGTAGTACATACATACATATGTATGTATGTATGTATTGAGCCCTGTACATGCTATGTACTACATACATATTTAAACTTTCAAATGTTTAATAAAATCTTTTCTAATCATTCAAGTTTGCAATTTTTTTTGTTGCTTGTAGCTTATAAAATACAAGTAAATGATTACTAACATAAAATATACATAGCAATACATACTGATTTTTTCTTTATATAGTGAAACATTTTGGTCTTTCACTATATAGTGTGTCGACTGTATATGTGTATATATATATATATATATATATACATATATATATATATATATATATATATATATATATATATATATATATATATATATATATAATAGCAGAAATATATAATTTCTGCAGGTGCAAAACGGCCTACAAAAAGAATTGCTTTCGATTATGTCACAGGGTACCCTCCTGCGATCCATGATTTCAGGGCCTCTACCCTCATCAGGCAGGCTTGTACCCAGGCAGATCTGAAATAACAGATTGCTCGATATGACAAAATCGAAATCGAAACGTCTATCATACTGAAACAGTAATAGCAACTTCTGTAACATTTAGCCCCACCTGTGGGTGGGCGGGTGATTTCCGGCCGCAAACCCATAGGTAATTTAAAAAGTATGCACTAGCACCATCATATACTAAATATATAAATATCAAAAGTTGTTGGCCGGAAAAGATATATGTATAATAGCAGAAATATATAATTTCTACACCTGGAGTAATTATATATTTTATCTCTTATTTATATCTTTTCCGGCCAAGAACTTTTGATAACGATGTGTGAGAGCGCATTTTTATCGATATTTTGTATATATATAAATATATATATATACTATGTATATATATATATATATACTATGTATATATATATATATATATATATATATATATATATATATATATATATACAGGGTGGCCCATCGAAAACGTACCGCAAGGCATAACGGCCAGGGTAATTTTTTTTTCAAAAAATCCAAAAACACGTCAATTTTGTTTGTGAGGGGGACAATTTTTGCCCTTAAAATGATCGCAAAATTTTCAACCCTCTAAGCGGGGGTGTCATCCCCCAAACTTTTTCAAATGGGAAGAGGGGTCAAGTGGTACCGCAATGAAAAGGGCTTTCTATTCTCTATACATTCCCGCTTTGGTTTTGAAAATCGGTCAAGTCATTTAGAAAATATGAAGGATTGAAATTTAAAATGTTTATTTACAAATTATCAAAGTAAATGATAAGGATAAATTCCTTCGACCAATTCGCTATTTTTGTCCTGTTATTTTAGATGTTTACTGCTGATTTTAGTGATTTGACATGCCACAACGATCAGGTGCGGTAGTTGCTAGATAGCTGTTCTGTAACTTGTGTGTTTAAATTTCTCAATATCATTAAATTTTTTATCAATAATTATGGTGTACTCACTTGCAGAAAAAGTGGAAATAATCGAACTTTATTTTAAAAATAATGAATGTGGCAATCGGGTTGCGCAGATATTTAATGAACGACATCCTGAAAAACACCTTTCCGGCAAAATTGTTCGCGAGTTAGTAGCAAAATTTCGCGAAACTGGATCCCTTATGAATAAAAAGAGGCAGATGGAAAATCCTGTAGTAAATGAAGCTATGGAGGTCTTTGTATTGGGCCAAGTTGCCATGGATAGTACGCTGAGTACAAGAAAATTAGCCAATGAGACCGGCGTGAATCGTACAAGTGTCCAAAGAATATTGAAAAAACACCATTTCCACCCGTATAAAATTCAGTTGGTACAAGAACTCAACGAAGACGATTTTGATCGCCGCTTGCAATTTTGTGAAACTATTAGTGAACGAGTGGCCAATAATAATAATTTTCTATTCAATGTGTGTTTTTCGGGTGAGTGCACTTTCTTTTTGAACGGTGTAGTTAATCGGCATAACTGTCGGTACTGGGCTGAGAACAACCCCAGGGTATTTCACGAGGTGCACACACAACATCCTCAGAAATTGAACGTGTGGGCTGGTATTTTTGGAAATTCTATTGTGGGTCCTTTTTTTCTTCCTGGAACTCTAACAGGTGATATGTACTTAGATTTACTGGAAAATACCATCGACCCAGCCCTAACTGACATCATCGAAAATAATCCTGGATACGTTGAATCGGAACTGATATTTCAACAAGACGGTGCACCTCCACATTACTCTCAAAATGTGCGTAATTATTTAAACACTAACTTTCCCGGGCGGTGGATAGGACGAAGGGGTGCCATTGAGTGGCCTCCCCGGTCACCCGACTTGACTCCTTTAGACTTTTTTCTATGGGGACACATAAAAAGTAAAGTGTATAGCACTCCACTTGCCTCATTAGAAGGTCTGCGAACACGAATTATTGACGTTTGTCGCGAAGTGACCCCTCAAGTTCTTCAGAATGTTCGAGAACGATTTGAAGCTAATTTGTATTACTGTATGGAGGTCGACGGGCAACATTTTCAGCATTTGCTTCATTAATACGGTAAGTTTTTTTTTATTTAATTCAATTTATGCGTTTTTTGAAAAATGTATTTTTCAAATTTCAATCCTTCATATTTTCTAAATGACTTGACCGATTTTCAAAACCAAAGCGGGAATGTATAGAGAATAGAAAGCCCTTTTCATTGCGGTACCACTTGACCCCTCTTCCCATTTGAAAAAGTTTGGGGGATGACACCCCCGCTTAGAGGGTTGAAAATTTTGCGATCATTTTAAGGGCAAAAGTTGTCCCCCTCACAAACAAAACTGATGTGTTTTTGGATTTTTTGAAAAAAAAATTACCCTGGCCGTTATGCCTTGCGGTACGTTTTCGATGGGCCACCCTGTATATATATACTATGTATATATATATATATATATATATATATATATATATATATATATATATATATATATATATATATATATATATATATATATATACTATGTATTGATTTTTACTCCTTCCCGGATGGAAAATACAATGTGTTTTCATTCCAATGTGTTTTCATTCCGGGTGTGCATCCGTTCACTACTCTCGTTCTGATGAGAACAGTTTTGCTGACGTTTCGCCAAAATCACATTTGGCATTTTCGAAGCTTTCTTTCTCGCGTCCGAATAGAGACTCTTTTCAGAACGACAGTAGTGAACGGATGTACACCCGGAATGAAAACACATATACTATGTATGTATATATAAAATAAAAATAATTTGTATATTCATTCTGTCGTAAAAACTCGTCGAAGACTCGACTTATGCTTCGACCTAGTTAGCGCACACGTCCTATTAACCACTTATAATTAATAGTGTACCAAATTGTTTCGTCCCTCTTTCTTTCATGTGCAGAGTGAGCATCGATTGTCTTTCTTTTATTTTAAATTTTTTCTCCAAGACCAACCAGGAAGTAGGTTTTTAATCATAACAAGGAATTCTAGTCTACCAGATGCAAAAGTATTAACAGTCGCTAATAGTGCTAATACCCATATTCAGTTAAGGCCTGAAATATATTTCCAAATGGACCAATAACAAAACAGGTTCCCCCACTTATTGAGAGAATTCGCATCTGATAGGTGTAATCTGTGACTAATTCTCTATATTAAGAGATCATGGTTCTTGGAATTTCACTGTGTCAATTTGAAACTGATATATAACTTTTTACCTTCCGTTGCAAAATACATTTTCAGGAAGTTTTACGCCGCTAGAACGGAACACCATGAATAAATAAAATTCCATGAAGATGCCTTTCGAAGGCGAAACGCAGGAAAGTGAAGCCATTTTGACACAGTTCCAGGAAACATGATTTATTAATTTACTAGCGGGCTCGGCAGACCTTGTTATGCCTTCTCCTTTAGATGGCGCGATGAGTTTCCAGAGCGCATTCACCACATCGGCCAGAAATGTTATTGAAGAAAAACATATTTTTTATATATATAATTTCAAATTATTTTTAAATTATTTAATAAAAAAATCAAAATAGACAAAAATTAAAACATTGGTATGCAAGGATACTACTCTAGTTTTTGTACACACATAGAAATCAAGTTATCTTTATCAATATACAGGGGGGAGTAAAAAGTAGGATTTTTTGAATGGAACGTTCTGTATATAATTGCATTTTTGGATTCTGCTAAACATTCTATGAATATTTTGTATTTGAAATTTTCACGTATTGCTTTGGAGATATTGCCAGTTGAAAGTGAAAAATTTAATTCGTGTCCAGTGTCTTTTAATATAGACCAAAAAGTGCAAATCGTTTTATTATAACTTGATCCGTTAACATATTTCACCGTACTCCAAAAGAGTGGTAGGACCTCTGTCCCCTTCCCTTCTCCCCATTTACATTTACAGTTTGATTTTATAACACAACTCACTTACTCAAAGGGTTGCGTTTTGACGTTGTCTTATTCCATCTATTACATATATAATAGTTGTTTTTTATCGTTCTTGGTTAGTCATATTATTCAAGGATATTTCTAATTACTCTTCTTTAAGTTGTTTCCGACCATTAAGGTGGATTTATTATTGCTCTTGGAAACTAGAACGTTAAAAGGTAATGATTTTTCTTACATTTTTCAAAGTCGCCACATACGTCGAAACCTTTCTAGCGCTAACCTTTACCTTTCCATGAATAGAGTAATGTGCCGTTAATGTTTTGTTTTTATTTTTATTGCCTCCTATAACAGAGATACATACAATTTTTTATTTAATTGCCCGTATTTTCTTCTATATTAAGGGTGAGGCTAAGGCGAACTACATTTTATGTATATAAAGTTCTGATTTAAACATAAAAATGGTTTTTGCATACGTATTATTATCCATATTCTTCAAAACTAGCAGTACGTAAAATGTGGGTGTTAAAATAACGTTAAATCAAGGTTTCTATGTCCACTTGATTTAGGATCACACTTCATTTACTGACGAAAGGAGAATTTGAATACACAGTGATTCCCGAAGAATTCGTGTTTTATGAAATAGGCAAACTCCTCACCACCATGCCGTAGTTCAAGAGGTACATCCTTAAGGTGGAGAATCAGTTATGGCCTGTGCTTGTATTGGATATGGCAAGCGCACGGTACATTTGTGGATGGTAACATCATATATATATATATATTAGTTTAAAAATATGAGTAGCGGATGTTTCTCAGGCGACCCCCAATTTTATGAAGGGAACAATTCCAGTTCTGCGCATGCGCGGACGCGAGTTTGCCATATGTCGTGTAAATTCTAGTAATTTTATACCCGAAACTCATATTTAGCGATATAATACTTAAATTTAGTAATTTTCTTAATAATATACCTTTAAAAAACTGATATGCAATAACAAAAAACAACTACTGGAAGTCACAATTTTGTAATTATTTTACATTGAAATTGTATACATTAAAAGGAATAAACACAATATTCTCAAGCCGACAACGCCGATTGTTTTTAAATTTTGGCGTCTGTTTTTTAATTCTAACCAAACTTTTAACAACCTGTCAAATCAAACATTTTAATTAAACAGATTCATATTCGTTTTAAATCGTTGTCAGTTAATACCTTTATAAAAAATAGGTTTAATCAACCTATTATGACGCATTTCATTGTTAGGTTCTAGTAAAGACGTTTTACTATGCGAAAAATGCCTAAACCAATGTGATTTGCTTGGTAGTTGTTACATATAGGCAGAAATGTAAACAAAATACGGTCCTTCTGTGTTCTCGAATCTCGATGCTCTGAATTATCAGTATTTGATTTTAAATGAGATTTCAAGAAAGAAGGTAAGTGCATCAAGATTCTTTTTATGTGCTTTGAATGACTTAGCAATAACTATGTTCATAATGCCCCTTTTGGATTTTTACCAGACTTTTTTTAATTGCAAGATAGAAAACTTAATGTTAGCTTTAGAATATTTGAATTTGTTACTTGTTGATGACATATGTTTTTGCAATTTTAGTAAAAAACCAAGTAAACTAATAAATGTTAATTATTCAGACTGGGGTTCTACCACTGCATATGATGGAGTATAAATATTAGGCAAAAGGAAAAAGAAAACAAGTTTTGGGTAGAAAATTATGAGCGGATTATTGAAGCAAATTACCTCATCAAAGAGAAGGCAGTTGAATCTGAAAATAAATAAGGGACTGCTGAGGTAATTAATATTCTACAATAATCAGAGTTGCTTATATATTTTAGTAATAATGAGTAGAGTTGATCAAGTTAATAGACATGTTACCATAACAAATAGCATTATGTTAATAAATGGTTGGTTTATCCTACTTCTTAACCTCCTTGGCGATATGGAGTTTTTCAAAACGTGGCTCTCAAAATGATATTCAAATCTAGTGTTGAAATATGTTTTCTATTGGTCTTACCTAATTATTGATAAAAAACAAAATTAAAATACCCGAGGGGTGGGGGTGAATATTTATTTTTAGTTGTTCAATATTTTGTAATGTTTATTATTGTATGGTGTTACCTAAATATAATCAGCCCATTAAGTAAATATATTGTTCTCTTCACTCTCGGGCATATCAGCACACTTTTTTTGTGCTACTCCCCGAGTACTACTCAGGCTTTAGCTTATCGATACATTTAACCTTTAGTTACCTCGAGTTTTCTTCAAGTTTTCTCAATGAGGTTGATTCGTTCAGATCGGTAAAAAACTTTTTTTTGCCTGAGTTGGACTGCTAACTGTCATTTGTTATTCTTAAAAGTTAGAAACATATCATAGTCTCTTATTAGTAATAAGTTTAGGAAAATGTATTAAGCACTTAGGTAAACATTCCTATTTGATAATTTTGGTATTTAAACTTGTGTTAAAAAAAGCAATGACTTAGAAAGTAAGTATGAATTACGAATTAAGAAATTGGATATAGTTAGCCTTACATAAATTACAAAGTGTTTTAAAACAAATGTTTACAAATGATTCAATAATTGGTCAAGCTTGAAATACAATTCTTCTGGGCTCCCTTACATAACTGATAAACTGATTTTGTCAAAGATTTGGCTGTCATTTTTTGAATTTCAAAGCTGGTTTCTTCAACTCTTAAAAACTCGCAATTATTTTCATTTATTGTATTTTTACACGAGATTTAAAAAGAAAAGAGCATAAAAGTTGAAAATGCTTTGAAATGTACCATTCTTTAAACGATTAAAAAAATGTTTTTTTTTAGAAATAGACTATTTATTATTATTATTAATGTAATTAATATGTTAGGTTTCATTAACGAACTATTTACCAGCACACTTTTATTATCTGAGTTAGGCTTTTTGAAGAATTTTGAGAAAAGTTAATATTTGTTTTACAACTTTTTCAAATTATTTTAATAATCGGAAATTTGAATAGACTGTTGTTATTGAACTTACATGATTGAGTGGTCTACTTGCCTTGATCCATCCGAGCCTAAATAGATAACTTCGGCTTGCTTCCCCTGTGTACAGCTCTATAATATGTTCATGTATATATCTATATTTTTTTACTTTGTTCTTTAGGACCAAGATAAAATAGATCTTATCATGGAAATGATGTCACTATAATTTAAGAGAACAAGCAGAAAATAAAAACTTGCCTGCTCCACTGATGAATGACTGTAACAATACTAAGAAATGGAAATATTACAGAGTTTGAGAAAAGGGAAGAAGTGCTATAGAAGTTTTCATTAAAATTAAATCATATATTGTCGATACCTCATTGATTTAATTTCAGTGCAATGTACTTTCGTTTCTATAATATTAAATTTTTTAATTTTTTTTACATAAGGTTTTTATTTATTTAATTTTGTTGCTCTTTTTCCTTAATTAATACTGTACTCGATCCCTACTTATGTCAATCAAATTAAGATTAAATTTTACATTTTAAAGCTTTAGCTTATTTAACAGTTTACCAAGTACTTTCTAAACAAAAAAATCTACCTTCATGTTTCAAAGAAACATTTCAATAGTTAAAAAAAAACATAAGTACTGTTTTAAGTTATTTATTGACAATTTCATTCAACTGTACTCAACTTGTGATGTTATCATTTATTATGGTTTGGACATTTTTTTCAGTATCATATATTGAAAGTTTCATTACAATATAAATTTAATTAAATTTAAAAAAACCATTTGATGAATATAGTATTAATTAAATTGAATATTAAAAAACTCGCTGTATGGTAGAGTCCCTCATAAGATACGGTATAATGGCGTGACTTCCACAAGAATTCAATGCACTATAATTACCAGCCAAAGTACTAAATTCCATTTTAAACATAACTCATAAAAAGAGGAACTGTGGCAACTTCAGTTTATGGTATTGGCACAAGATTTGTAATGTTCCATTTTGTCTTGCCCATTTCTGTGTTTGTATTCAAAACCTCCAAAATAAAAAAAAAATTAAAATCTTTCAAATATTAATATTACATTCACTGGTTATTTGGCACCCAAAATTTATATTTTGCTATCTATTAACATCACAGAACATGGGCAATGTAAAGTAATTTAGTAACAGATTTAGAGCATTTATATACAGTGTATCTACTTAATTTCTGTACATGTGAGAACATTTTATTTTCAATTTTTACAAAAACAAGGTTAATAATAATAATAATAATAATACGTTTATTATTTACCCATATTATAAAACATGATACATATGCATATAAAAAAAGAGAAAAAAAAAAAAAAAAAGAAGTGACGGTAAATAAAAGCACTATGATAGGTAATAAAATACCGATTCTTCCTCATAGGCTACGATGTTAAATAAAATAATAAAATTAAATACATATACAAAAAGAAGATCGAAATGTAGTGATAATTTAATATACATGCACTCGTACCTACATATATGCATGCTTTTCAAGAAAATATTACTAGGCTATTAAAAATTACTTTTAATATAGTAATTATAAGAGTTAAAAAAATCAATATGGTATAGTTTACAGGACATAATTGTTTTTGAGCATTCATATTGATCCTGGCTCTGACAACAAAACAAACAAACTTATACAGGTGTATAAAAACGTTTACAACTAGGTACACAAAGTTAGAAAGTTAAAGAGAGTTGTAAGTGTTAGTCAAAACTCTAGATGAAAAGCCACGCTGTCCTCATATGTATACCCGAGTATCAACCTATTCGCTTATAACGGAGTTTATAATGTTTGAATTACTTAGTGCCATATTTTATGACCTGAATAATGGTGCTGATTTTTATATATCAAAGCAATGCAATACTTACCAAATTTAGGTCAACTGTCCAAGTGTGGCTTAGTAAGTATATTATATTCTGTCTTCATACAATAAATACTGGGTGAAAATAAAATATTATTATGAAGACTGCAGCAGGCAATTAATAAATCCAATGATTGCATATTAAAATCACTAAGATCAGAGGAAATAAAATGTTACCAAGTGTTAAACTTACCTTAGTACTTTATTTGGGATATTTTCGATGATATTTTTAGTATTTTACAAGTCTGAACACAGAACTCTACATCTTGATCCGTATCATTTAGATAATATCACATTTCCAATACAATAGTTTTATAAAAAGGAAAAAAATAAAGCGGCAAATATTAAAACCTCCTTTCATTATTTAGTCTGAGATTGAAACCAAGGTCCATCCTGAGAATCAAAATGAAAATACAAAATTGGAAGACTGAAAAATGTAAAACCATCCAAACTTCAAATTACAGTACAAACCAAAATAAACATTTAGAAATAATCTAACTTTGTAGTTTCGACATCGCTGTCAAAATCGGCACGTGCGCACTGTGGAAATGTTCCTTTGACCGAAAATTAAAATCGGGTCGCAGGGAATAGAAATATTTACATTGAAACAATTGCCTTCGCGCCATATATCCTCTCCTAAATATATGGGTAAAATGAATGCTAACATTTACTATACCGAAATTATGAATGGCATAATCCAGTCATTAGCCCTTGGAGTTAGTGAGAGATTTATTTTAGTTGACGAAAATGTCCGCCTACATAGGACCAAGGCACTTCTTGAGGCCATAATTCCTTTTTAATTTACCTAATGACAGTTTTACGAATACAGAAAATAAAAGTAGAAACATACACTTACTTGGAATACAAAAGTTTTTAAAGATCGAATTTTATCCAAGTTCAAATATATACAAAAGATATCGATATACTTTAATTTTCTCCTTGAATTTATTTATCGAGTTACCTACTCAATCCTTATATATTTATAAATTTAGTTCAATGGTAAGTAGCGTTCAAGTTAAATCGCAATATCGTTCTCGTATCTATCACATTTCATATAGAAATCCAACACTTAGATCTTGAAAAGTCAAGTTTAATAGGCTAGGAGTTGCTATGTCGTATTTTTAATGGATTTCGTATCCAATCCTTTGTTCCTAAAACGAGAATATTTGATTTTTGTTTGTGTCGACAATAAGTAAATTGTGCGACATTCTGATCTGGGCCTTAATACATGTGACAGGTGAATTTAAGGATATCGTTATCACTAGTATAAGGAGAGGTTTCTATGTTATCCAAATAGGGATGTTTTTGTGAATGTAATACATCTGTTATTGCAAGGCCTTAATTGGGATATTTGTGCCAGGGTGTTTTTCTCTAGCCTAATATTAACATTCTCTAAATAATAGCTAAGGTTGATTAAACTTCGCATAGACGGTCCATCATATATACAATAAATTAATCACTTTCAATCTTCCGTGTCGCTGTTTTAATAGTCGGGGCGGTGGGGTAGTGTTGGCGGTCGATTTTGGTTTTTCGTGTGAGCAGGTGTGTTTTGACCTGAGTAGTACTAATGTGTCTTCGCTTATCGATTTGGTAGGAGTTAAGATTACAACCCAGAGAAGTTTCCTGTTTATTTTATTAGTATATATACCTCCGCGCCTTAACGCAGATCATTTATATTTTTTGATTTCTTATCTTCTTTATATTTTTTACAAGAAGGCGACACACTTTTGCTGAGTGACTTTAATATACCTAATTATTCAGAGTTTTTCTTAAGAAATGGGAGACAAGATAACTATGTTACCAATTTCATACACTTTTTAAACTTGCAAGGATTAAATCAATATAACTATGTTGAAAACAATGAAAATCGGTTATTGGACATTTTTAATCGACACTGTACCGTGAGTAGTGCCGATGTCGCCCTAACTCGAATTGATAAGAATCATCCTCCTTTATTAATCTCTTTTCATTATAACGATAGTATTAACCGAAACAGACAGATTCCAAAACACAATTCCGAGGCTTATAACTTTAGAAAGGCTGATTTTTTCTTATGTTATTATATTATGTATGAAATGTTATTTAACATCGACTGGCCTTTTCTTGAACAAGTGAACGACACTGAAGAGTGCTGTAAACAATTCTACGCTAAAATTTACTCTGTGTTTGAGCTGTGTGTACCTAAGAGTAGGGCAGCAAATCGACGGATTTACCCACCTTGGTTTGATTCTGATATTAGGCACAGAATTAGACTTAAGGCTATTCACTGGAGGAAGTATAAGCGAACTGGAAGTAAACTAGAATATGACTCCTTCTCCAGGTTAAGGCATGAGCTAAAAATAGATATTGATACTGCCTATAAAAATTATATTCAACAGGTTGCAGACGATGTTCGCCTAGATCCTAACAAATTCTGGTCATTTGCTGCCTCTAACGGGGATCACCAGGTATAACAAGGGGAATGCGTTTTAATGACTCAATCCTTTCCACAGCTGATGAAATTGTGTGTACTTTCGCAGATTTTTTTCGTAGTTCTTATCTTGTTCCCCCTAATTTACCCATAACTTTGTCACCTATGTTTTCAAATTTAAATATAAATATTTCTAATTTTAAAGTGTCTGATGTCTTTAGTGCAATAATGCGAATAAAGCCCAAGCTGACTGCAGGTACTTTTTCTTATCCTGTCTCAATAATTGTTAATAAGTGTCTAACAAATTGTTCAGTGCCAGATATTTGGAAGTGTTCAAAGGTCTGTCCGGTCTATAAAAAAGGTGACAAACTGGACATTACCAATTTTAGACCCATCTCTATCACCGCTAATTTTTCCAAAGTCTTTGAAATACTCCTTCATGACAATATCTGGTGCAAACTTAAAAATCTAATTTCACCTGCGCAGCACGGCTTTGTCAAGGGACGCTCGACAACTATTAACTTGGTTTGTATTACTCAGTTTGTATAATTCTCACAATTACACATAAAATTTCTATAATTTAATAAGACAATTCTATGCATATTTAATATTTACTTAGATGGTATGTACAGTGTCTACACTGACCTTCTTACAGTCACGTCAGTTGAACCTTGCACGTTCTGATGACTATACATAATATAATGTTATTAAATTTTACTATTTTGCATCATTGAGATCGCACGCATTGTTTAATTGATAGTTGTATAAATGGAATGTAAATCTTAGAATAAATCAGTACGTTATTAACCACGATAATTGTTACTCATTTACTACGAACAAATACCTACTACGTCCTACATCGTCCCGCTGCTCATCTCAAACCGAAGCTGAGCAAAGCTATTGGCAAGCAAAGCTTGCACACAGTTTTTGGCTGAGGAAATAGATCAACGTGGACAAACGGATGTCATATATACTGATTTTTCCAAAGCATTTGATCGACTTGACCACACGATTCTGCTGCAAAAACTACAACATTTTGGATTCTCCGACAATTTGATATTATTTTTTACTTCATATCTACAAAATAGAAAACAGTTCGTAGCTTATGGTGGGGCCAATCCGAGCGAATATTTGGCAACATCAGGAGTTCCTCAAGGATCTATATTTGGTCCGCTCTTGTTCACCCTATTTATTAACGATATTGTTGACAATCTTTCGGCCCACTGTCTGCTTTATGCAGACGATCTAAAAATTTTCTCGAATATATCCCCTGTAAATGATTGCCTTGAGTTACAGCGAAACCTTGACATTTTGTATGATTGGTGTATTGTGAATTAAACGTGTCTAAATGCAATGTTATGACATTTACGACAAAAAATACCGCTATTAACTCTAATTATAATATTAAAGGTGTTACCCTTACTCGTCCGGATGTTTTTAAAGACTTGGGTGTTGTTTTTGATAAAACACTTTCCTTTGTACCCCACATGACTGACTTAGTATCAAACAGTCTTAAGCTTCTTGGATTTATTCTACGAACGACTGGCGACTTTCAGACTATTTTGCCTGTAAAAACGTTGTATTTCTCTTTAGTAAGGTCTAAACTGGAACATGCGTCAATAATTTGGTGTCCTTTTTATAAAGTCCATATAGACTGTATCGAGTTAGTATATAGGAGATTTGCCAAAGCATTGTGGTTTAGAGCTGATAAAGCTTACCCAATTAGAGGTTTTCCCCACGATCAGTTGCTGCATCGGTTTTCGCTTATCAGCCTTGACGAGAGACGTGTATGTTCTTCCTAGCTATTTCTCCATAAACTTATTAACAACAGAATTATTTCCGAAGAACTATTGTCAAAATTAAATTTTCGCGTTCCTACGCTAAACTTTCGTAGCTCTGATACTTTTTATTTACAGCCTTATAGGACAAACATTTACAAGTTTTCACCAATTAACCGCATGTATAGTAACTATAATAATCACAAAAATTCATATGATATTTTTAATTGTAACCTGGGCACGATCAAAAGACATTTTTACCACTAGCTTTTTGTTCTTATTTTTATATTTCCTGTTTTTTTTTGCATTTGTATACTGTTGATGTTTATTGTTTAAATTATATTTTGTTTCTTCCTATTATTTAAGTATTTAATTTTGCTTAAACTATTTTTATATATGTAATTGCTGTTTTGTACCTGTTTTGTAACTGGGACGTAGTCCTGTAAGACAGTGTATGTATAAATAAAAAAATAAAAATAAATAGTTATATGAGATAATAGCTCGAATAGAATAGAAATAATAGCTCGAGGGCAACAAGATAAGGCTGGTGTTGCCGATAGCACGAGTTCTATTTGTATAGAAATATTTGTTTGCGTAATTTAATTCGGAAGTATGAGTTTTCTACATACTGGCAACATTAACCGTGAAATTGTGCGGAAATCTCTCGAAGGATTCTTACTACAGAGAATGCATTGTAAAGTTGGAATCCATTTAGGAAGTATTTTATTTAATATTGGAAGCGTGTGACATTCGGGAGTCTATGCCAAATTTACTAATTCTAGTCTTTCGAGACAATATGCCTTTGTAGCCAAAATACAATCTAAGTTATTGTAATGCACAGTAAATTTCATCCCAAGAAGCATTTGTATATTCATTATTTGATAGGAAATTTTTTGTGAATCTATCAAGCAAAAATGTCTTACTTCCTCTCTATTTACATTTAATTATTTACATTAAAGTTAAAGTTAAGTATTTTTTTCTAATCATTTTAAATTAACGTTATTTAATTCCAATTTAGTTATTATTTGATTGAATGGTGATGGATACTTGCTTAGCATTCAAGATTTATGTATTTTGTGTTACGCTGCCTAAAGTTTGTGTATTTATTTAACCTCTGTGTATTTTATAATTGTTTTAAATTTACGTTTGATTTTTATTACGCTTATTTTTTTCACATATGTATTTTAAGTTTCGGTCTTTTTCGACCTTCTTCATCGAGTATAATTCATCCCTATAGAGAATAATTCTTTATTTCCACTTACTTAGGCACAATTATTAGTAGCAAATGCATTATATTGTGTCAAGGTTAGAAAGTTTTCTTACTTACGTTACATACAGCCGGTTGCACAAAACTTAATTGCTGTTTAGAATGTTTAACCGAGCTTTCGGTTTTGACAGGCTGCTTATAGAAATCTAGGTGCTTGCTGTCAAATTTGACATTCCGTTAATTATTCTAAACTTTAATTGAGCTTTTTGCAACAGGCCATTAGTCTATTAACATTTAGCTAGCACATATATTTAAATATTAAATGTTAATAGACTAAGCCACGGTTGCACAAAACTTAATTACTGTTTAGAATATTTAACCGAGCTTTTGGATTTGACAAGCTGCTTACAGAAATCTAGGAACCCGCTGTCAAATTTGACATTCCGTTAAACATTCTAAACTTTAATAGAGCTTTGTGCAACCGGCCATTTGTGATTTAAATAAGAAAACTTTTTAAACCTTGACCTAAAATAATGTTTTATAATAGTTTTTAGGTAAGTGGAAACAAAGAATTATAAACTCCAGGGTATGTCTTTGTAATTAAAAAAAATTTGGTTGCCATACAATTTCCGAATATACGAGTATATATACAATCTACGGTGCGAGAAAACCTGATATATATATATATATATATATATATATATATATATATATATATATATATATATATATATATATATATATATATATATATATATATATATATATATATATATATATATATATATATATATATATATATATATATATATATATATATATATATATATATATATATATATATATATATATATATATATATATATTATATACCGGGTGACACCGAACATAGGGTACACGCTCTAATTTTTTTATCTTTTCAGATATCGCTTTGAAACTTAGGTACGTTTAGTAACTTATTAAGATGCATATTTTGCCAGCTAATTGCATTACACATCACTTCCGGTTTAACCGGAAGTGACTTAAACCTTAATATATTAAATGGAACCCTGTATAGTCGTATTCTGTGTAAAGTTCCCTTTCCAATGATGTGTCACAAGTTATATTTTAGTTTTTAGTGCAATACAGCAATTAACACCTATGTTGTGCCCATGTTGACCTACAATTTCGGAATCTTGAAATGGACTAACAACGAGCTAGGGAAACTACAACGAACTACACGCCTAATGGTGACCAAGTATATGTCACACCACCCAAGGTCATCAACTCTCTGAATGACCTTACCACGAAGAAAAGGTGGAAGATCCCTTGTTGACTTGGCCAATTCGTACTCCCGACAGCTGCAAAAATAGAGAGATTTCTTCACCAAGTGACAACTCGTACTTTCCACTCAATCTCGCAAGTGACAACATCATCCTAAGGTCACTTCCGACAAATAAGAACAGTGGGCTCAAATGGTACTGCACGGCCGATATCACAATGACTTGAATCAGCCACACATAGATAAGGAAGAATCCAACAGGTGGCTGAAGGATGGACAACTATTCCCAGAGACAAAAGGATTTGTAATGGCAACCAAGTTATTAACACACGAAATTACACTAAATTCATCATCAAAGACGATAAGTATCGAAAATATAGTGAGGGATCAGAGACTATACAGCATATAATATCTGTCTGCCCTTACCTAGCAATTACGGACTACCTCTAGCGACAACCTGGTGTGTAACATCATACACCAGAAGCTTGCCAATAAATACGGGCTTTTTAATATCTTTGTACCCTATTATAAATACCAATCAAGTTCAGTGCTTGAAAATAATGCCTTCAAACTGTACTACGACTGGGCAATTATCACCGACAGACGGGTGACGTATAATCGGCCTGATGTGGTTTTAAATTGAAAAGGATTGTGACGAGTCTTCGGAAATGATTGCTTTATGCAGTTTGAACTATTTGACCCTTTAATGGATGTACACTGTTATATATTTTTTCCTTCTTCATTTAGTAAATTCATTCTAGTAAATAAAAGCTAAATGTTACGTTACTGTTCAATAAGGAAACAAAGACAGCTTATTTGGTAGATGTCGCTGTATTCAACAATAACAAAGTGTTGGATAAATATCAGGAGAAAAATGCCAAATATGCATACTAACACATCCAGAAGACAGTCCTGCTCAGTACTTGCCACATAGTGAGAAAATTCTTGCAGTACAACACATAGAACTAATAGAAACCACCACACTCCTTTTAATGCGTGCATCCGGGATGGGTTGGAATCCAACATTTGTTGAAAAATTGATTGTCAGTTTTGATGATAATAATAACAATAAAGCATCGGTCGAGCAGCGCAACGGTCGAGGACGCTGCGGGAAAGGACAGCTCGACCGAAACAGTCACGACCAGGCAAAGGAAAATAGACCCACCGAAAGTGTTTTGCCGGCTAAGCTGGCACCCACCAAGGCGGGAAAGGCAGGGCAACGCATGAGCTGCATTACAGACTCGAGGGAACTAATCATGCGCTGCTCAAATGGATACACAAATAAATCTGACGCAGATGCTAACCAAATACAACAACTTGAGCCCATTACAACAGCGGATATATCGCAATGACTACCTGAAACTACCAAGGCAGGTAAACCAAGGAAGAGGTAAAAATGGACCGATGAAAAGATGAACACCTGGTATCAAAAAACACTTCACGGAAGACACAGATACTACATAAAGCAAGATCATATACATAAAAAGCTTCACATACGTGGTTGCAAGACGGGCAGCTGTTCCCCGGAACAGAAGGTTTCCAGCTTGCCATCCGGGACAAAGTCATAGCAACCAGAAACTAGCGAAAGCACATCATCAAGGACACAACAATTGAAAACGAGAGGTGTAAGAGATGTCACCAGTAGAGAGAAACGATCGGTCACATAACGAGTGGATGTAGAATAATGGCCGGAACTGAATACACCGCGAGACACAACTCAGCAGCGAAGGTCGTTCATCAAGCATTAGCCATAACATACAAACTAACGGAGAACACAAACCCTTACTACCATTATACACCAACATCCATACTTGAAAACGAAGACTACAAGCTCTACTGGGACATTGACATCCACACAGATAAAACAATCCCCGCAAACAGACCCGATATCACCTTTCAATCCAAAAAAGAAAAAATCACTTATTTAATTGGCATGACTGTCCCCAACGACGAGAACATCCTAGCGAAATACAGTGAGAAGATCGCCAAATACACGGAGTTGGCAATGGAAGTAAAAAGGCTGTGGAAACAGGAAAGAGTCATCATTGTTCCTCTCATCATATCAGTAACAGGTCTCACCCCAACAACGTTTACACCACATTTGGCTCAATTAGGACTTAATACAGACATTCACAGGAACATCCAAAAATCGGTCATTTTGAAAACACGTAGCATCGTTGGATCATTTGTTAATACACAATAGTTGTCTTTTTTCCATTTCCTTTTTTTTTATTTTTATTTTTTGCACTAACTTGGTGTAATCCCGTCAGTATAAAATACAACCACAGGAATACTGTGAGACAACAAGACAATAAATCCCTCTATTAAAATTGTGCAAAAATGCACCTAATAAATTGCACAATAAATTAAGTTGCGGTCAGAAAAGTCTGTAGCATTACTTTATATACATCTAACAACAAATACAAACAGAAATATAAACAATTTAAAGAAATATATTAACTATTTAAGAAATAATAACAATTAATAACATAAAAACAATGAAATAATTTAAAAACTCCTGAATAGTTTATGGTTCAGTATTTAAAGTCAAGTTAAAAATCTGTCTGGTTTTTAATATTTTATTTTACTCAATCTACAATTCGACTTTAAGTTAGCTTTTATTTACCAAATAAGTAAAGCATTTTCCAGCTTTTTTACAACTTTTCAAAACACCAGTCATCACATGGTATGCCGTATAAAATATTCTTAAATCTCCCAGTATAATTCAAAAACCCGATAAATTACTAGGTAAAATCGCCATATGTACTAAGAATATTTCCGGAAAATTTTGTTACAAAATTGGGCTACCCTTTAGCCTATAACATTTTTGTAATCTGTTTATTTATTATTGCATTGTTATTGTTTCATTGAAAGGTTTAAATTTACCTCGCGTTATTATCATATTTTCTGTTCTATGGCAAAGCCTTTTTCACTAACATTATTTTTATTGCATTTGAACACTTATTTGTAATATTATCAAAATCCAGTATATTGTATTTATACTATTTTCATGTCTTTTCTAATATCTGTATGAATACCATGTTACTAAGGCTCAAATTTATTTTCTGACATAACACAGATTTCTATGTTTTACATAAATAGTTATTTCCAAGCCAATAAATATTACGTTACAAGGAATCATACTTATGAGTTTATTTCAAATTAGGAAAACATATAAGTAGTACTGGACTCAGCACTCAACCAGACGAAATACTGAAAATGTCAGTAGAGATGTCCGGCAACACGAGACGATTGCTTCAAAATAAACAAAAAATATATTAGACACACACACAATTTGCCTATACTATAGGTTAATGCTAATTCTAGTGGTTCAGTTTTCGAAGCCGATGCGTCAAAAATGACTACTATGTAACTTATTATTTATGACCTCTGTAGAAATAAAAAAGAGGAGACCCGAAAGTGATTTTTATTCAATAATCCTTAAGGGTATAGGGTCTTTTAGTACATTATGCGTAAAAATATATAAATTTGTCTCAAAGAAAACGGCACAAAATTTTTTAGGGGAAATTTGCTTTCTAAAGCAATAAAGATCAATTCAATACGGAAGTATGTATCAGTTTTAATTTGTTATGAAACAGTATTTACTAAAAAGATAGTTTTAAATTACTTGGGGAAATCACATAGACTATACATCGTGGAACATAATTAAGGTTTAGCACAATTCAAAACATAATGATTATTTGATTAATTATGATTAGATTTTTTGATAAATTAAACGGTTTAGTTGTTTTTTCCAAATAACAATTTCAGACTATTTGTAGAATGAATTGATAGTTTAGTTTCTATTCGAGGAATGTGGCTTATTATACATATAATGTTGTGAACTTGAAAAAAAGGATTATTCATGTTTATTTGTTAAAAACTGGTCTTTCAAGACCTATAGGTTACAGCATGCCTGTCATCTTGAATGCTGTAACGTAACATTTAGCTTTTATTTACTAGAATGAATTTACTAAATGAAGAAGGAAAAAAATATATAACAGTGTACATCCATTAAAGGGTCAAATAGATAAAACTGTATAAAGCAATCATTTCCGAAGACTCGTCACAATCCTTTTCAATTTAAAACTATATATATAAAATCCGATCAGCGCCTATATTCATAGTTCTTCATAACTAACCTGTAAAAGTAACCTGCACAATATAATTCTATCCGCGCACGCGTAATAATGAGTCGGAACCGGTGTTAACTCCCGTATAACCGTATAATCGTTCTTAATAGAGTCGCCCACATTAACCGATTTTAATTTCGCCTCGACCGCTGTTATTGCGTAACATTCTCTATTTTACTCATTAGGGTTTTCATTAAGTTTAATTATAGATTTGTCTTAGGATTTATTGTGATATACGAACAAGTAATACATAGGATAACTTCTTTGGTTTCTACAGTGGTGTTTTATTTCTATTTATTCCCGGTCTAACTGCAGTGATATTTTCATTTAGTTTTTTACTAACATTTTGCCTAATTGATGAGATTAATTAACAAAGTCGTATGTGTAAACACTTTAAAATGAATAATCAGTAGCAAGTTAGTTATTTAATTTTTATACTACTGAAATTTTTATTTACTCTTTATAAACTTTTTTCTAATACTAGCTTCTTAAGAAACACGGCAATGGTGTATTCACATATCTAGCATAATCTCATGAGGCATGATTTACCACGTTTTTTATACTATTTTAAAAATCTTAGTTTCAAAAGCTAGGGCTTTTCAGTCATGAAGGAGCGAGTTTTAAATTGAAAAGGATTGTGACGAGTCTTCAGAAATAATTTCTTTATACAGTTTTAACTATTTAACCCTTTAATGGATGTACACTGTTATATATTTTTTTCCTTCTTCATTTAGTAAATTCATTCTAGTAAATAAAAGCTAAATGTTACCTATATGTCTTGAAAGACCAATTTTTAACAAATAAACATGAATAATCCTTTTTTTCAAGTTCACACCATTATATGTATAATAAGCCACATTCCTCAAATAGAAACTAAACTATTAATTCAATCTACAAATAGTCTGAAATTGTTATTTAGAAAAAACAACTAAACCGTTTAATTTATCAAAAAATCTAATCTTAATTAATCAAATAATCATTGTGTTTTGAATGGTGCTAAACATTAATTATGTTCCACGATGTATAGTCTAGGTGAGTTTCCCAAGTAATTTAAAACTATTTTTTTAGTAAATACTGTTTTATAAAAAATTAAAACGAATACATATTTCCGTATAAATAATCAGTTCATATCTGAAAGTATGATGCATTATTTTTGTTTCAAATATTTTCTTGCTTGCCTATCTCATAACAGTTACTCAAAAATTGATCTTTATTGCTTTAGAAAACAAAAATATTTCCTCTAAAAAATTGTCTGCCGTTTTCTTTGAGTCAAATTTATATATTTTTACGCATAATTTACTAAAAGACCCTTTACTCTTAAGGATTATTGAATAAAAATACAATTATGTGCCCTCGAGTAAGAAATAAAGCAAAACGTGGGGAAATATATTTTAGTGAAACAAATAACTCATGTAGTAATGTAAAATAACCGGGTTTTAACGAAATCACTTTTGGGTCTCCTCTTTTTTATTTCTACAGAGATCATAAATAATAAGTTACATAGTAGTCATTTTTGACGCATCGGCTTCGAATACTGAACGACTAGAATTAGCATTAACCTATAGTATAGGCAAATTTTGTGTGTGTGTCCAATATACTTTTTGTTTATTTTGAAGCAATCGTCTCGTGTTGCCGGACATCTTTACTGACATTTTCAGTATTTCGTCTGGTTGAGTGTTGGGTCCAGTACTACTTATATATTTTCCTAACTTGAAATAAACTCATAAGTCTGATTCCTTGTAACGTGGATAGTTATTGGCGTGGAAATAGCTATTTATGTAAAACATAGAAATCTGTGTTATGTCAGACAATAAATTTAAGCCTTAGTAATATGGTATTCATACAGATATTACAAAAGACATGAAATTTCTGTTCTATTGCAAAGCCTTTTTCACTTAGAAAAAGGCTTTGCAATAGAACAGAAAATATGATAATAATGCGAGGTCAATTTAAACCTTTCAAAAAAAGAATGACAATACAATAATAAATAAATAGACCACAAAAATATTATAGGCTAAAGGGTAGCCCAATTTTGTACCAAAATTTTCCGGAAATATTCTTAGTACATATGGCGATTTTACCTATCATTTTATCGTGTTTTTGAATTATACTGGGAGATTTAAGGATATTTTATACGGCATACCATGTGATGACTGGTGTTTTGAAAAGTTGTAAAAAAGCTGGAAAGCTTTACCTATTTTGTAACTAAAAGCTAACTTAAAGGCGAATTGTACATTGAGTAAAATAAAATATTAAAAACAAGACAGGTTTTTAACTTGACTTTAAATACTGAACCATACACTATTCAGGAGTTTTTAAATTATTTCATTGTTTTTATATGTTATTAATTGTTATTATTTCATAAATAGTTAATATATTCCCTTAAATTGTTTATATTTCTGTTATATTTGTTGTTAGATGTACATAAAGTAATGCTACAGACTTTTCTGACCGCCACTTAATTTATTGTGCAATGTATTAGGTGTATTTTTGTACAATTTTGATAGAGGGATTTATTGTCTTGTTGTCTCACAGTATTCCTATGGTTGTATTTTATACTGACGGGATTATACCAACAAAAAAATAAAAATAAAAAAAAGGAAATGGAAAAAAGACAACTATTGTGTATTAAGAAATGATCTAACGATGCTACGTGTTTTCAAAATGACCGATTTTTGGATGTTCCTGTCAATGTCTGTATTAAGTCCTAATTGAGCCAAATGCGGTGTAAACGTTGTTGGGGTGAGACCTGTTCCTGATATGATGAGAAGAACAATGATGACTCTTTTCTGTTTCCATAGCCTTTTTACTTCCATTGGCAAGTCGGAGTATTTGGCGATCTTCTCACTGTATTTCGCTTGGATGTTCTCGTGGTTGGGGACAGCCATGTCAGTTAAATAAGTGATTTTCTCTTTTTTGGATTGAAAGGTGATATCGGGTCTCTTTGCGGGGATTATTTTATCTGTGTGTATGTCAATGTCCCAGTAGAGCTTGTAGTCTTCGTTTTCAAGTATGGATGTTGGTGTATAATGGCAGTAAGGGTCTGTGTTCTCCGTTAGTGTGTATGTTCAGTTCCGGCCATTATTCTGCATCCACTTGTTATGTGATCGATCATTTCTCTCTGCTGGTGACACCTCTCGTCTTCAATTGTTGTGTCCTTGATGATGTGCTTTCGGTAGTTTCTGGTTGCTATGACTTTGTCAAGCAGGAAGCCTTCTGTTTCGGGGAACAGCTGCCCTTCTTGTAACCACGTATATGAAAGATTTTTATGTATATGGTCTTGCTATATGTAGTATGTGTGTCTTCCATGTTTTTTCGGACCAGGTGTTTATCTTTTCTAGTCGTGATTGGATGTGACTGTGTGCATCTGCTGCGTGGCTCGTTTGAGACAGGTCGAGCGGTGTATAATTCTTGTCTCCCTTCACTATTGCCTGGTGGAGCTTAATTTGTTTGTTGTGGAAGAATTTTTTGAGTACGTAAATTTGTTTTTTATTTAGCTATTGTATATCGACAATTCCCCTCCCTCCTTCTTTTCTCTCGTTAGTGAGTCTTTCCTTGCATTGGGATGTAACTTCCTGTTTTTAGTGAATTCAGAGTGTATGAGAATGTGAATGTTTTCTATGTCTATGTGTGACCATTTAACGATACCAAACGATATATATATATATATATATATATATATATATATATATATATATATATATATATATATATATATATATATATATATATATATATATATATATATATATATATATATATATATATATATATATATATATATATATATATATATATATATATATATATATATATATATATATATATATATATATATATATATATATATATATATATATATATATATATATATATATATATATATATATATATATACTATATATATATTATATATAATGACAAAGGAAATATAGTATCAAACACTAAATAGTGATATTGGAGAAATGCTTAGACTAGAGGACAGAAAGGAGGCAAGCGGGAAGCAGCGCGGCCGGCGGCGGGCGGATGTTACAGGCAAACTAACGGCAAGTAAAGTGGGAGACGGAAAAATAGTAATCTTTGCTTGCATTGAAGCTGTAAAAACCAGAAATTAGCACATATGAGAATGAAGATAAAGTACACCACACAGATCTAAAACATCGACGAAAGAGGGAGATATGTCAAAAGCAGGCCTTTTTCGTGGACATACAGAGTTGCAGCCAACCGCGAATAATTAATGCACCGTTTCCATAGTTACTCACATTTTTTTTATAGACTGAGATTCGTCCGCTAAACTTTAGAAACCTCAATAGAAACCATGACAGAGGATGACAAAAAAGTTGTAAGTTGTTGGTTTCGTAATAATAGTGTTTTTGTGAATTTCGAAATTTTTTTAGGTGGATATGTTTTTATTTTGTTATTTAAAGTGTTCCATAGACTGACACCTATATAAGAGAATGACTTTTGGAAGTTAGTAATTCTATGCGGAGGTATTTTAAATATTTGGCTATGGCTGTTATGTTGATGTAGTAAAGGAACGAACTGTTTTTTTTTAAATGCTGGTTGACATGTTTTTATAATTCTTTAGATGAACGAGTACATATGGTGTTTTCTACGATTTTTTATATTGACATTATTATGATTATTTAGGTGTGGAATTATTTGTTTTATATATTGAATACCATAAGCAAATCTTATACTAGAGTTTTGAACTTTTTGAATTCGTTGCTGAAGGCTTACAGTCAAAGAATTTCCATAAACAATATCGCAGTAGTCAAAAGGGATAATATTAAGCTGTCACAAAGAAAATATTTTGTTTTTTTTGAGGCATAGATCTAGCTAATTGAATTTTATTTTGAATATGGGGCAAGAATATCAATGAGCTGACCAAAATACCCATTAAGTTTTTGGCTTCTTTCACGATAGGGATTAAATTACCTTCTACTTCAGCTTGAAAGGTATTAGTTTCTCTACCCGAGTATTATTTTTTAACTATAATTTGTGACTTAGATGCATTAAGTGTTAGGTTATGTTCGTGTGCAAAGTTGTAAATGTTCCTTAGGTCAGATTTCAAACATTCTTCAGATAGAGATAAAGTATTTCTTGCTAGGGCCAGGAACAACTGAAAATCATCTGCGTACTAATGTAGTGTAGAGTAAGTTGTGCAGTTATTCATGTCCGCCACATAGATAAAAAATAGAAGAGGAGAAAGTATTAAGCCTTGCGGTGCGCCCTGTCTGATGTGGAAAAAAAGTCATTTTTCGGATGAAGAATTATTACTAATTGAGGCAAATAAAGTCATTTAGATAACTTTTGAAAAAACGCACTGCAGAGTCTAAAAATCCGAAATATTGTAGCTTCGAAATTAGATCTATAGAGCAAATCTAGATCTGTTTAGTGAAATTTTAGTTTAAAATTCAATTTTAAATATTCACCTCAGGGACGGATAGAACCAAAAGAAAATCGAAAATTTCCCGATGGGCCAGTCGGCTAGTTTACAGTAAAAATAGCTCTCAAATGTATTTTTTTATACTATTACATAATTTTTAAGACGTTAACATCACACGTGTTTCGCCCTTTCGGGCATCACGAGACCTACAAGAAATAGGGAAAATTTTACAATTTACAAAATACAATAAAACACACTAAAGCCCACCAAATCAAACAACTATATATACATATTTAATCGACTGAAATGAAGTTAAATCAAACATGAATAATCAAAAATAATAAAAATGTTATTAGGGAAACCGTTTTACTACTTCCCTCGTAAAAGTTGTATATATATATATATATATATATATATATATATATATATATATATATATATATATATATATATATATATATATATATATATATATATATATATATATATATATATATATATATATATATATATATATATATATATATATATCTATATATAAATAGTGTATATACTTTCTTTAAATTTTCCTTCAAAAACCTTTCAGCCGAAATATGAGTGACACGATTTTTTAGAGCAATAATTGTGTTGAATTTTTGGCTCTTTGGATGGTTCGAATATATATATATATATATATATATATATATATATATATATATATATATATATATATTTTCTTGAACCTTGAATATTATAATATAGTGTTTAGTTTTCTTGGGTATAGGTTTTTGTTTTATAATGAAACTTGCTATTTCCTTGACGTTTCGCCCGTCATAGTAAGCTTTTTCAAAAGGTCTTATTTATTATTTAAGCTTTTTTTCCATTTTGAAATACATGTTAAACCTAAAAAAATTTAAAATTTTACAAATTGTCGACATTGATATAAAATTTACATTTAAAATATCGTAGATTTTAGAATAAATAAGAACAATACTTTTTAAAATTTAAACGAAAATGGGGCAAAAACAGGAACAGAAGGGCAAAAACAGGAACAGAAATCGATACATACCTCGAAAAATGTTTATTGTTTACTTGCTGCTTGCCAACTAATTTGTTTAAAATTCAACACTTGGGGAATATATTTTTTTCCTTTTTTTTATAAGGCTTAGTCAAGGTAGAATCAGTAATTTGAGATAACGATTTAAAACTGTTGTAAATTAATAAATATAGGTGGTGGAAAAATTATATATATTTTGTTATAATGCATGTATTAAATTATGGTAAATTTGGCTTAGATTTTTTTTAAGCCTTATAAAAAAAAGGGAAAAAAATATACTCCTCAAATGTTGAATTTTAAACAAATTAGTTGGCAAGCAGAAAGCAAACAATAAACATTTTTTGAGGTATGAACTAATTTCTGTTCCTGTTGCTGTCCCATTTTCGTTTAACTAAACACTATATTAAATATATATATATATATATATATATATATATATATATATATATATATATATATATATATATATATATATATATATATATATATATATATATATATATATATATATATATATATATATATATATATATATATATAAAATATAATGTGCTTTCATTCCAGGTGTACATCCGAATAGAGACAGTGTCTATTCGGACGTGAGAAAGAAAGCTTCGAAAACGCCAAATGTGATTTTGGCGAAACGTCAGCAAAACAGTTCTTTTCAGAACGACAGAAGTGAACGGATGAACACCCGGAATAAAAACACATTGTATTTTTCCATCCGTGAAGGACTAAGAATCAACATATATATAATATATATATATATATATATATATATATATATATATATATATATATATATATATATATATATATATATATATATATATATATATATATATATATATATATATATATATATATATATATATATATATATATATATATATATATATATATATATATATATATATATATATATATATATATATATATATATATATATATATATATATATATATATATATATATATATATATATATATATATATATATATATATATATATATATATATATATATATATATATATATATATATATATATATATATATATATATATATATATATATATATATATATATATATATATATATATATATATATATATATATATATATATATATATATATATATATATATATATATATATATATATATATATATATATATATATATATATATATATATATATATATATATATATATATATATATATATATATATATATATATATATATATATATATATATATATATATATATATATATATATATATATATATATATATGTATATATATATATATATATATATATATATATATATATATATATATAGATATTGATTCTTAGTCCTTCACGGATGGAAAAATACAATGTGTTTTTATTCCGGGTGTTCATCCGTTCACTTCTGTCGTTCTGAAAAGAACTGTTTTGCTGACGTTTCGCCAAAATCACATTTGGCGTTTTCGAAGCTTTTTTCGCGTCCGAATAGACACTGTCTCTATTCGGACTCTCTATTCGGATGTACACCTGGAATGAAAGCACATTATATTATATATATATATATATATATATATATATATATATATATATATATATATATATATATATATATATATATATATATATATATATATATATATATATTTAATATAGTGTTTAGTTAAACGAAAATGGGACAACAACAGGAACAGAAATTAGTTCATACCTCAAAAAATGTTTATTGTTTGCTTTCTGCTTGCCAACTAATTTGTTTAAAATTCAACATTTGAGGAGTATATTTTTTCCCTTTTTTTTATAAGGCTTAAAAAAAATCTAAGCCAAATTTACCATAATTTAATACATGCATTATAACAAAATATATATAATTTCTCCACCACCTATATTTATTAATTTACAACAGTTTTAAATCGTTATCTCGAATTACTGATTCTACCTTGACTAAGCCTTATAAAAAAAAAGGAAAAAAATATATTCCCCAAGTGTTGAATTTTAAACAAATTAGTTGGCAAGCAGCAAGTAAACAATAAACATTTTTCGAGGTATGTATCGATTTCTGTTCCTGTTTTTGCCCCATTTTCGTTTAAATTTTAAAATGTATTGTTCTTATTTATTCTAAAATCTACGATATTTTAAATGTAAATTTTATATCAATGTCGACAATTTGTAAAATTTTAAATTTTTTTAAGTTTAACATGTATTTCAAAATGGAAAAAAAGCTTAAATAATAAATAAGACCTTTTGAAAAAGCTTACTATGACGGGCGAAACGTCAAGGAAATAGCAAGTTTCATTATAAAACAAAAACCTATACCCAAGAAAACTAAACACTATATTATAATATTTAAGGTTCAAGAAAAAGAGAATTATACTATATATATATATATATATATATATATATATATATATATATATATATATATATATATATATATATATATATATATATATATATATATATATATATATATTCGAACCATCCAAAGAGCCAAAAATTCAACACAATTATTGCTCTAAAAAATCGTGTCACTCATATTTCGGATGAAAGGTTTTTGAAGGAAAATTTAAAGAAAGTATATACACTATTTCTAAATAATGGCTTTCCAAAAAAGATACCAAACAAACTAGTTTATCATTCTGGGTTTTTTGTTGGTCCGACAGAAGACCAAGTTATTGCACATTTCAAATATAAGAAATTGCCCTATATTTGAGGTCTTACAGATAATATTACTAACCACCTCAAAAGAGATAATTTAAAAATAGCTAAATATAATACAGTCACGGTTGGCAAAATGTTCACTAAAATTAAAGATAAAACTCCGATCCCATTAAATAATAATGTTGTATATAAAATTCCTTGTAAACAATGCAATCAGTGTTACATAGGACAAACTTCCCAATATATTAAAAATCGTTCGACACAACACAAAAGCGACTGCCATATTGCGAAAAACTCATGTGCTTTGGTTGATCATTTTCATAAAGAGGATCACAATTTTGATTACAAAAACATACAAATTCTGGAATATGAAAATAATTACAGATAAAGGCTATTTCTGGAAATGTACATAAAACTGTTTATCAATGTTTCTTTTACCACAAAAAAATAAAATAGTTCTTATTATTTAAAATAAAATAAATAAATAAATGTATATATAAATGTCTTGCTAGTTGTTAAGTTCTACCTGTTATCAACATTTTAATATTCATGTGGTTGTATTCGTCCTAATTTAACGTTCTACTGTGTGTTGAAATGCATATAGCCATGTTTTTGTAACTTCACTTGTAAGTCTTAACTGTTTTTTTTTATTTGACCAAAATTTGAAGTTAATCCGGTAATTTTTTTTTCAGATATGCCGCGAACAGGTAGACCTAGTAACAGGATGACAGCCAGGCGGACCGACTAAATTGAGAAAACATGTTTTTCGGCATTTAGGGATTCGGAAGCGTGAAGATGAAAAAATCTGAAAGGGTGATTTTTCCACGATTATACAACTTCACTTTTACGAGGGAAGTAAAAAACAGTTTCCCTAATAACATTTTAATTATTTTTGATTATTCATGTTTGATTTAACTTCATTTTAGTCGATCAAATATATATACATAGTTGTTTGATTTGGTGGGCTTTAGTTTGTTTTATTGTATTTAGTAAGTTGTAAAATTTTTCCTATTTCTTGTAGGTCTTGTGATGCCCGAAAGGGCGAAACACGTGTCATGTTAACGTCTTAAAAATTATACTGTATTGAGAACGAGATTTGGAATCTTTTTTCTATATATAATATAAAAAATACATTTGAGAGCTATTTTTACTGTGAACTAGCCTGTAACGTATGGGTGTTATAACGAACATAATATTACTAGGCAAACCTCTTAATAATAGGGCCTAGGCACGACGCTCCTTTTGCCGGCTCTGGCATGAGTTGACAGGCGGGGTTGTTTTAAGTAATTCAATTATTAATTCTGTCCTTTTCGATAATTGAATATATACAGTATCCTTTACAGAAGACACGTCATATAACACGGAGCTTAAGTAAGATATTAAAAGGACGCCAGCCTCAATAAAAAAAAAAAGTAAATGTGCTGCCGTGTTATAAGTCGGACTTTGCAGAAAATCCTTCTTCTGAAATTATTGTCCGTACTTTAACCAAATAAAAAAAAACTATTTAAACAGCAAGTTACCAAATTTATTATAAAATAACTAAATTACACTAAAGCAAATGTTCAAAATCAACGTAGCAGCAATAATTTAAAAAAATTAGCAATAATTGAAAGGAAAATTCTTGTGAAATAAAATAATTTCTAAAATTACGGTCACTAATATTAAATTATATGTACCCTAATTGGTCAATAATTTAAACACTATTAAATAATTAATTACTCAAATTTTCGGATGAAATAAACTAATAAAAAATTTTAGACAATAAAAAAATGGAAATTTCTCACCAAAACTCTTAATAGCTGGCGCGTGGTGGAGAACCTACGACCTTGTGGACGGTCCAAGGCTATATCCGTTCTTGTTTTAACGCCTACCTACTCCTCTCCCTCAATGGCTCTCGAACAGGATTTATGACGAATTATATCCTGGAGACCTTATTTCCTCGGAACCAAATTTGAATTTATGATGCAATCGGGATCGGAATTCCATCAATCCAATATTTAATTTAGGCAAGCCTAAATAAAGAGTTATGGCAGACAACAAAAAATTATCTAGCAACTAGTGGCTAGTTCTAAAGGGGGCTATAAAAAACAACTAGTTAATAGGAAAAAAGGGCAAGTCGGTGTAGAGCTGAAAGGAAAAGAAAAAAACAGGAGTCAGCATGGCACGGCATGATCTCGAAATTAAGTAATATAATATAAAAATTTCATTAAAAAAATCACTCTTAAATTATGAACAATTAATCTAAATAATCAAAAATGCAATTACAAATTTTAATGTATTACCTGACTGATATAACTCTGGGAAAAACTAACAAATTACGTTTCAAGAGTTTGACCCGTCAACAAAGATAAAATGGCTTGTTAAACGTGAAACCAATACGTTTAGCAGAGAAACAAGAATTCAAAAAAATGTTCCCTTTTTTAACATAGGATATCCAAATCTCAACACAGGTTTGCTGGGCTGACGGCGCAAATTAGAACCCCAAAGTAAACGTATGTCTTAAATGAATTTAATTGAAAAGGAAAACTATTGCTTAAATATATACTATAACAATTTAATTAGCTCAATTAAGTAGAGCTATATATATATATATATATATATATATATATATATATATATATATATATATATATATATATATATATATATATATATATATATATATATATATATATATATATATATATATATATATATATATATATATATATATATATTTCAACAAACCAATATTAATAGAAAAATAATTAGGAAAAATAAGTTAATAAATAATAATATTAAATATCAAATCCCCTGGTATTTATTAGGAACAATGATATGCATGCATTTATTCGCCAACCAAGTAAGCATTACTTGAGTGTGTGACAAGAACGCATTTTTAAATCTGCCTTAAGAGGAACAAGGAAAGCCAAAATCTAGTCTACACCACGCGGTGGACAACGTGTCGCCTATTGGTTGCCAAATTTATATAAATACGAGGGAGATTCGTAGGTAGCGTCAAATAAATACTGAAATATAGTGATATAATAACTTAAATATACACAATAATTGAATCGGTGAGTGAAAGAACAGTACAAGCGCCAAAAACGTCTTTTTCAACTGATATAGCCAAAACGCTCTTTAAATGTTCACGCGTCAATGAGCGAAAGAACAGTACATAAAACCCTCTCTTTAATACAAATCCAAGGCATCGATCCAGGCAATTGGTGAAAGAACCGTACAAGTGCGGCGCTTATACTGTTTTTTCACTCAGTTGGCGTGATCGTGTACCGTGGCGACATCTGCGAATGCGGGAAACGCGTCATATTTATTTATTCATTCTATGGTTAGTTGTAATAGGTAAACGATCTTTCATTTCCCTTTTTTGGATAATTTGAGGTTTATTGAGTTTTTGAGGAATAGTAGACATCATGTCTAATCACAGTAGTGACAGTGATAATTCTGTTAATGAAATATTGTCAAAAAAACGTAAAAAAAGACCCGATTCATGGAAACAAAACCAACGAAAATATGCCCGTCTTCACGGAAATGAGTATGTCAATACAGCGGGAAAGGCTGTAAGTAAGAAGACAGTAGTGCCTTTCGAGTAAGTTATTTATTACTTTTCTTTTAAGTTCACAAACTTATTATAATTTTTTATAGATGCAAAGATAAATGTGCCAAGAACATAACGCAAAGCGAAAAGGAAGCCATCTTGTTTAAGTTGCTTGAAATGCAATCTAAGAATGAACAGGATATCTACTTAATGGGTCTTATGGAAGTCAAGCCAGTAGCAAGACGTCGAACTCAAAGTAATATTAAAACTGCTACGTTCACGTACTTTATCAGGACGGGAAGTCAAAAAATACAAGTATGTAAAAAAGCATTTATTAGCCTGCATGCTATTACTAATTCTCGGGTGCAACGATTAAATACGCTTCTAAAGGCTGGAAATACTCCAGTAGACCGGCGTGGAAAGCACAATACTCGTCGACACGTAAAGCCTCCAGAATACAACATTAAGATTAAGGAACACATAGAATCATTCTCCACAAAATTGTCCCATTATAGCAATAACATTGAAAAACGATACCTTGATGCTAAACTCAACGTGAGAACAATGTACGAACTCTTTTTAAAAAAATGGCCAGATTTCAACCAGGCAGTTAAATATGAATACTATCTTAAGTATTTTAAAGAAAACTTAAGCTTTGGAAGACCGCAAGTCGACGTATGCAGTGAGTGTGAAAGACTTGGAACAAGACTGAAAGATCCTCAACTTAACGATAACGCAAAAAGGGTGGCTGCTGCAGAATTATTAGTACATAAAAGGCGTGACAAAAAATTTTATACACAGATGCAAACTGTAAAAGATATATGTGCTCAGCGAGTTGATGTTTGCGCTATAACTTTCGATTTTATGCAGAACTTGCCCTTGCCTAACATACCTGTTCAGGAAATCTTTTATTATCGCCAATTGTGGGTTTATGCCTTCGAAATTCATAACTTAAAAGACAATACAGGCAATTTTTATACTTATCATGAGGGACAGGCTAATAAAGGTCCTAATGAAGTATGCACTTTTCTGTTGGATTATATTTCAAAGAAAATTTCAGCCGATGTCAATGAATTGCACATATTTTCGGATGGATGTCCTGGTCAAAACCGCAATAATACCATGGTAAGATTTTTAATGACGTTGGCAGCTACAAAACGCTTCAAAAAAATATTCCATTACTTTCCTGTACGCGGCCATTCTTTTTTTCCGTGTGATCGGGATTTTGGGACCTTAAAAAGATTGATAAGGAAATCTGACCGGGTTTATTTGCCTGATGAATACGAGAATATGATATTATCCTGCAGAAAGAACAATCCATTCACTGTAACCTCTATTGAGCACAATGACATTTTTGATTTTAATAACTGGTGGTCTAATTTTTATAAGAAAACATGCAAATCATTGGAACAAAATCAAAAAAATTTCACTGTGTCTCAATTCAGGCAATTTACATATGACAGCGAAACTCCGGGGTACGTTATTGCATCAGAATTTATAGGAGGATGTGTTTCATATACATTTAAGTTAATGAAACCCAATGTTGAACCTCAATTAGCCACTGAAAAAGCACATCGTGAACCTGTACCAATAAAGGAAGCAAAAATAACAGACATTAAAAAAATTTTGCAATATATCTCCGGAGAAAACTTAGCTTTCTATAATCAGATTACTTCCTGGAAAGTAGTTAGGAATTAAAAATATTATATGTAATACTTTTGTTAAAATGTTTTTGCCAATAAAGTAATAAAAACAGTATAAAACATATTTTTAATTTTTTTTTGTAATTGAGTGAAAAAACAGTATATATCCAGAACATATTTTTTCAAATTCCTTTTCTCTATAGTTTTTTATGAAGTATTTTTTTCCGGCATCTTAACTGAAAGCATAAAAACTACAACTTTTCAATACATTGTTATTTGAAAAAAGGAACGGTTCTTTATTTATGCGGTTTTTTTTTATTTTCTCAAAATGGCAATTTTGTATATGTACTGTTCTTTCACTCACCTATTCAATTATAATTAGGTTATTTACGTACAACCGCAAGCTTAACTGAATCGAGAAAATTTAATACGGGCAATATAGGTCTGTAAGTAATAAAATATTTAAATTATCAAATATTAAATATGTTTACTTAAAAAAAATATAGATTTATTATCATGATAAATTGTCTGACCATAACGCACGACAGTACACCGTTACAAGCCCACTGGCCAACAAACGGTTGGCCCTTCGGGAAATTTTCGATTTCATTTTGGACCTATTCGTCCCTGAGGTGAATATTTAAAATTTAATTTTAAACTAAAATTTCACTAAAAAAGTCTAGACTTCCTCTAGAGATCCACTTTCGAAGCTACAATATTTCGAAGTTTCAGACTCTGCAGTGCGTTTTTTCAAAAGTTATCTAAATGACTTTATTTGTTTCAATTAGTACTAATTCTTCAGCCGAAAAATCACGTTTCTTCCACATCAGACAGGGCGCACGCAAGGCTCAATACTTTCTCTTCTTCTATTTTCAATCTATGTGGCTGACATGAATAACTGCACAACTTACTCTACACTACATCAGTACGCAGATGATTTTCAGTTGTCCCTGGCCTTAACAAGAAATACTTTATCTCTATCTGAAGAATGTTTGAAATCTGACCTAAGGAACATTTACAACTTTGCACACGAACATAACCTAACACTTAACGCATCTAAGTCACAAATTATAGTTTTTAACTCGGGTAGAGAAACTAATACCTTTCAAGCTGAAGTAGAAGGTAATTTAATCCCAAATCGTGAAAGAATCCTTATTTTGGATAGCGCATTGATATTCTTGCCCCATATTCAAAATTAAGTTAAAGTAGCTAGATCTATGCCTCAAAAAACAAAATATTTTCTCTGTGACAGCTTAATATTGTCCATTTTTGACTACTGCGATATTGTTTATGGTGATTTTTTAATTGTAAGCCTTCAGCAACGAATCCAAAGAGTTCAAAACTCTTGTATGAGATTTGTTTATGGTATTCATTATATCGAACACATAACTCCACACCTAAATAACCATAATATTGTCAATATGAAAAATCGTAGGAAACACTATATGTACTCGATCATCTACACAATTATAAAAACATGTCAACCAGCATTAAAAAAAAACAGTTCGTTCCTTTACTACATCAACATAACAGCCGTAGCCAAATATTTAAAATACCTCCGCATAGAACCATAAACTTCCAAAAGTCATTCTCTTATGTAGGTGTCAGTCTTTGGAACACTTTAAGTAACGAAGTTAAAACATATCCACCTAAAAATTTTTTGAAATACACAAAAACACTATTAACGAAACCAACAACTTACAACTTAACACATTTTTGTCATCCTCTGTCATGGTTTCTGTCGAGGTTTCTAAAGTTTGGCCGGCGAATCTGAGTCTATGAAAAGAATGTGAATAACTATGAAACGGTGCATTGATCATTCGCGGCTGGCTGCAACTCTGTATATCCATGGAAACGGCCTGCTTTTGACACATCTCCCCCTTTCGTCGATGTTTTAGATCTGTGTGGTGTACTTTATCTACATTCTCAGATGTGCTGATTTCTGCTTTTTACGGCTGCAATGCAAGCAAAGATTACTATTTTTCTGTCTCGCACTTTATTTGCCGTTAGTTTGCCTGTAACACTCGCGCCGCTTCCTGGTTGCCCCGTTTAACTGCCATTTCTGTCCTTTAAGTCTAAGCATTTCTCTAATATTACTATTTAGTGTTTAATACTATATTTCCTTTGTCATTACTTTTAGGAAGAGCACGTACTTTGTTTTGCAAATAAAAGTATTTTGAATTTGATTTTGAATTTAGATTATGAGTAGAATGATAGTAGGGCGGTAAACTTTTATTAAAAAGTAGAACATACTATCCAGTATAAAAACAAATAAGTTACATAATCTACCATCACCAATAAATATCAAATGTAAATAGAAAGAAAGTAAGCGAGTTCTTTTGGAAGACATCAATTTTACTACAACTACCTTCACAAATATCTGAGCATTCATTAACGCCTTAACGGTAAATCAGCAAATAACCTTTAAAATAAATAAGACGGCAAAACTGTGGTGTGCCTCATTTGTTAGCCCTACTTATTTTTTAAATACCTGGCAATATAATTATATTATGAATGTCATTTTGCTAATTATCCATTCTAAATTTAAAAATCCAAATATACACAAGAAATTGTTTGGTCGGTTCTAATGGAGTCTCGATTCTGAGTAATTACAACTTTATCGAACATCTAGATCAGCAATGCAAACGATTACTTTGCAATTTAAATCATAGTTGTAATTACTTTCTTAAGCTGTTACTTATTTGATCTAATCAAGCTTACAGTGAATTATATTACTAGCATTCCGACTGCAATTTATTTAGTTGAGGTTTCCAACATTCGGAAGATATATTAACAAAAATCGATTATACTTCGCATACACAGTCCATCAGACAGTTTCATAAATTTACAACGTTAGGTGGCAGTCACACAGGATCGTTTTCAATTGTCAGCGATCGCGTACAATCAAGTGCTGTCGACCAAAAATGTTTGTTTTAAAAATAGTTGGCACACAGCACTGAGAGCCGCCAGTCGTTTAATATTTGCCAATTTTAATATGGTGTCACTTAAATTTTAAAGCGAAATTATAATGAAAATAGGAGTTACAAACAATGCAACGTACTGTTTGATTTGTTACATTATTCATTTTTATACTTTACGATTACGATATTTTAAATGTTATAAATGTTCAACTGACAAATTTTCAATACGATCGATAGCCTAGTTATTATGACAAGTGACGCTTGGTCGTGGTCGGTCCGGTCTGGTTGATGCTGTGACAGATAATTGAAACTCCGTTTAAAACAAAGTCCAAACACTGGCCTACCCCAAATAGACTCACATACTAGAATGCTTATAGTAATAGCCCTTGGTAAGTAACCTGGTAAGGTATGGCAGTGTATCTCGCACCAGACCACTCATCCCGCGCACGCGCATTATTGAGTGGGAATCAGCGTCGGCTCCGTATTACCATACTACCGTTCTTCGGAAAGTCTACGGTGATAACCGATCTTAATTTCGTCTCGACCGCCGTCGTTAGGTAAACGCGTATACCAGCCTCTTTCTAATGCACACATTATTCTTCTCTCTCGCGCTCATTAGGGTTTTCATTTAATTTAGTTATGGGCTAGGCTTAGGTTATATTCCGATATTAGAGTATGTAGTACATAGGATAACTTCTTTGCTTTCTACATTGGTATTTTATCTCTCTTTCTTTCCTGCCTACCCTATTGAGAATGTCTCTGTCTTACGCACTGATCTCTGGTTAACTATCTCAAATATATAAAAGCTACCTGGGTGCGTTTGTGGGCCCTTCACCATAGAAATTCAAAGCGCCCGAGAATCAGCCGTTGTATACTTTAGTTGTTATAAAGCGACCGACCGATGCTTACCGAAGACCACCGATATACCGGAGGGAGTCACACATTAAAGACGGGTATAACACGGGTGACCCGGATTAATGATCCAGATCTTTAAGATAACCTGCTCGATTCGAATTAAATCCACAAACGATCTGGATCATAGATCTATTGAACGCCAAGGCAAAGATTGGTATCGTGGTTCGTTGAATTCATGAGGAACTTAATAGATTTAAATCGAGCTTAATGTCTATACAGTCGGCGCTAGCCCGTGACATTCTGATAAATTACTTATTCTTAGAGAAAATGATAGTTAGATAGTAATTGATTTAATAGCAAGTTTGGTATGAGCAATGAAAAGGGAAAGGGTTATTGTTCTCCGAGAAAAATATATTTTTAGTACAAAATCATTATTTAATGATTTCTTTTTAATGAGACAAAATTAACAAAGCCGGTGAAATATATAGTCTTGCAATAAAGTTAATATACATACCAACAAACAACCAAACACAACAATAACAAATCACCTAAATCGCTCGCGATTTAAGTCTAAAAATATTTTAATGCGTACGTGGCTATTGAAAATTACAATGTCAAACCTGATTATAAATTAAAAATATAACTAGGTCATAGGCCGGAGCGGAGTCGCAACTCTGGAGGTGATATCCGTTAAGCTTTCAAAGGTTTCGATGGATCTCATTTCTACTGAAAAACAGCAAAGTTGGGATCCATTTAGGAACTCAATTATTTTTCATTTGTAGGACCGTCTATTTGGTCTCCGATATTAGGTATGTTTGCCTGAATGTCCTATGTCTATAATAATGTATAAAATCGTGTTACTCTTATGGCAAATTGTAGGTCAGACACAATTTTATTGTATTTATTTTGTACTAGCTGGCCCGTCAGACCTTGTTCTGCCTTTTCCGTTAAATAGCGCCATGAGTTTTCAGTGGTATATATTGCCGTGGCGCATTCACCACATGGTCCAGAAATTTTATAGAACAAAAACATATTCTATAAACTACGTAATAACCTACAACCGAAAAACGCTCTACTTCTTTATCAAAGTAAAGATAAATAGAAATATTTTTCTTCGAAATAAGTGAATTTTTAATATATCTAAACAATAAAGTATATCCCTAACATGCGTCGCTGGGTAAATACTGGCTTTTACAAAAACTTCCTAGGCGTGTTGCAGTTAAAAATTTTGCATAAAAATGGTAAAGTTATTTTGTTTTTAGGGGCTTGTTTTAGCAATAAGTACAGGGTGATCAGTTAAGGGTAGCGAGCGGCCATATCTCATAAGATATTGGTCGTATAGATTTGAGAAAAAAAAATCGTAATAAAAGTCGCCAAGAGAATTTGCTGAAAATTATTTTCGAGTTTGTCAAACGTCCACTAGAGGGCGTAACAACCAACACCAAGTAGATGAATGGGGTTTTTATAGAATTTTGCGTAATGAAAATATATCGATGATATCATTATTTATATTTAGTGACCATTTCCCTACACTTTTTGTCTAAAATGTTTTGTTCTATATATCAAAATAAAGCGGTGGGGGAAGTTCAACTGTTTTTTCAAACAAACCAAGATGTCTCCCGTTTCTTTTGACCGATTTTAGCAAACTTAGGCTCGTATGAAAGAGCATAATTTGCACTACAAAACGCTTATTTGGTTTTGAATTTTTGACTTTTGCTGGCGTCGCTAGATGGCGTTAACTGAATTAGTAGCATATTTTTTAGTTTTTTTCAAAAAAAAACAAATGTAATGGTATATTCATTTTTACATATTTTAAAAGGGGATAAATTTCTCTATAATTTAATGAAAATAATTTATCATCTACCTTTTTTTGAACCGTTGATATTCACCAAAATATTATTTTATTTTATTAAAAAATGGCACGCCACTGCTTTTTGTCAAAATAAAAATAATTTTCGTAATCACTTATTAGTTGCTAACAAAAAGAACCTCTTGACTTTTTTTCGTTAGACGAACGGTTTTGGATTGAAACAACAACAATGAAAAATCTTAATAAAACTGTCCAACAGCAACATCTTATTTAGCAAATTATGCTCTTTCATATGAGCCTAAGTTTGCTAAAATCGGTCAAAAGAAACGGGAGACATCTTGGTTTGTTTGAAAAAACAATTGAACTTCCCCCACCGCTTTATTTTGATATTGTAACAATCATTTTGAAAATGATTATTATAACGGTCAAGTTCTTAATTATCACCTATTTATTCACAAAATATCTGATATTTTGTTTCTTTTAAGACAGTCAAATATATAAAATACAAACCAATAATTATCGTAAATAATAAAGCAACGACGCGACAAGTCCCTAATGTTAATAAAATCCGAGATCGTTGTTTGGCGACACCTTACTGCAGGCAACCCGTTATACCCTATGTTTTATTTCCAAATTATGTCAGGGGTTTCAAAGTCTGAGGTTATATCAGCTGATTTTGTCTCGTTAGTGGTGATCGGTGGTGGTGTTCCGTAGCAAAGGGAGATGTTTTGAGACTTTTCGGGATGATAAAGTTATTTTTTTTATGTCTGTCGAGGGTTTCTGTCATCGAGAGTACTAGGTTGGTACCATGTACCGGAACAGGATACATCATTTTTTTGCTATGTTAGCACTATAAAACCTTTGGACCGAACAAAGAGATCCTCTCTTACTACCTCTCTGCAGAATAATAATGAAGTGTTAGTTCTCATAGTTTTTTTGTGCCGCCATTTCACACGACGTGTAAGAAGTTCTACTGATCGGCGAATTCTATGAAGCCTTAATTGGGATTGGAAAGCACTTCAAGACTACTCAAAGCCATAACATCGGTAATTAGTCATTCAAAATTATTAGAAAATCTTGCTAGGGAGATGGTTCATGGAATAGTCGCCACGTGGGTTGGTACTCAGCACATTCTCTATCTTTTCAGGCTTTTAACGTACTGCAAGAAGCTTTTATCCTACTACAAGGACCTTTTAACCTACAGCAGGAGCATTTTTAATTAATACCGCAATCACAATAAAATCAACATCACTCTTTTATTGTGGGAAGAACAGTGGCTTAGGCAGGTCAACTTAGGGACATCAGGCAGGAAGTTGGAAACTTAGATTCTGGTTGGACTACCGTGGCGTAGCTGGAACGGGGCATTTGAGGTTTTCCTTGTTGACTTGTGCTGTTTTGGGGCCTCCGTTGCAGTCTGCTCGTCTAGAGGACCACCTCCTTTTGGTTGAGCTTATAGGCTAACCGCTGCTGTGAAGCGTTGAGGAAAGTCTTCATTTAGGGAACCAACCCAACACCGAGTCTAAAGATACGTACCTTTCCTTGTTTTAGCTTATAAAAGGTAGCTTTACTACTGGTGTTCTACTTACCCTGAGCGTACATTAGAAATTTGATCTTTCGTTGCTAATTTTTCAATTATTCAGCCTTCTCGCACTATAATTACCTTTATAAAGTCACTTTAAGTCATTAACCAATTTAATTCTAAATAGTTTCTCATGAATTCATTTGCAAATCAGTAACTATAAACTTTTATTCTAATTTCAGTACCTATAACTCTCTAAAGTATTACTTTGTTGTATTTTATTTAGTTAGTTGATTTTGAGTAAAGAATTCATTGCATCTTCTGGCTTATTTTATTAAATTTGAGTTTTGTAAAACACTCTTATTGTTTTTTTTTCAAATAATTGCTTTGTAAGTGCTCATAGCTTATAGGTAGTAAGAGACTTTACGTTTTTTGTAGTATAAGTTATATTAGGTATGTTGAGTGTATATTGGGTACCCATGTCTTAGTGTCATAAGTGTTAAGTTTTTTGTAATGGGCAGTACTTCCTAAAATTACCTGTGATTTTCAGCCACCTGTTATAGTTTTATGATTGTTTGAATATATTTTGCATTACAGCCCATCTTCATATTATCGGTGATTTTCAGCCAATATCGGTATATGATACTAATATTTGCATCTCTCATATGAGGTTTTTATAAAATAATATTTATTAAATCTGATTTTTGCAACATTCATGCTATGCTCTTTCAACAATATTTGGTAACAAATATAAAACTTAATTAAGAAAATAAAATTTAATTCAAGGTTGTATCCTTGCCCTCTCTCTTTCTTTTCAATTATCCATCTAATCATTTTACTTAATTTAAAATTTTAATACTTTAAATATTCACTCCAATATTTCCACCTAATCAGTTTTGCATAATTTAAATTTTAATAATCAAAATATTTAATTACTGGTAGTTCATTTAACTTTTATGGTAAATTTATGTATCAAAATTTTTCAGTACTTTCAAGATATTAAACTTAAAGATATAAATATTATTTCATTTGGCACATTTAATTTCATGAATAGTGTAGTTATCGTTTTACCTCATATGTGGTGATTTGATTGTTACTGTTGATTGTGTTCAACAACATTTAATACCACTGTGATATTTATACTTATATTTTATATACAATTTACAATAAATTTCCTTGTATTAGTATTTCATTCTTTTATTTATAATCTGTTCATTGCAGGTATTAGAAGGTTTTGGGAAGCTACATTACAAGTTAACTTAAGTATTGTGTCTTAGCGTACATTAGTATCTATCTTGTTTTTTCTTTTCTGCTCAACCTCTTTGGCCACTCTAGGCCTGGCGCCCACAATATTGTTTAAATTATTTGAACTCACGCCCTAACGCCTCCGAAATAAATGAATCTGAGCACCGAGTAAAACAACGTAAAATAAAAAAATAAATAAAAAAAAAAAACAATAATAAAAATAAAAAAGGAGGTTGTAAAAATTGGCACCCAACGTAGTGGGGCATCAACAAAAGTAATAATATTTTATATATTTTGGAGGCTTGAGCTAGTGTAACACATCTTAAAATTTTTCCATCATTTAGACAATAAATCTTATTTTTCCTTACTTCATTTTTCCGGCAGGTATTTTATTAGTTTTTTGTTTTGCTAATTTTTGTTTCTTCCTAGGTAAAAATAAATATGAACCCTACTTATTTGAAGAGTGATGAGGTCGACTGGGAACTCAGAATCAGAGGAGTTTGTGTCCAGGGAAAGGGAGTCACTGCGGAAGTAAAACGGCCTATGCTCAGAGGTCATCTCAAGTATGAGAAAGAATTGAAAACATCCTTCCCAGTTGTACCAATGGATTTCGCATCAGAGAGGGAGATCTGTTCAGACAAGCTCGCACAATTCACGGATTTGGTAAACAATTTTAATTCTGATAAGCGTCATCCAGATTACAAGCGTATTAAGACCAGATTATTTCATCTTACTAATAGAATAAACTATTTGTCCTCTTGTAATCAGCAATCTGCTGATATTAAAGCACAACTTTTATGTAAAAACATGCTCCTTGTTGACAAACTTGAACAAAGGTCAGAAATGGAAGAGGTAAATTTAGTTGATCTTACTGAAAAGAACAGTGATTCTTTGATTTTAGATTATCCTTCAAATGCAGAACCAGCAATTAAAAAAGTAACTTTTGCTAAGGAGGCAGATAATACATCTAACAAAAAAATATCAGTTCATTCTAACGTTTTACTTAATCCTCAAGACGATTTTAACATAAGCAGTAGTTTGTTTCAAGATTTAAACAATGAGCCTAACAGCCATCGGTCCCATCAGGATGATGACTCAACCATTTCAGATTTAATTGTTGAGAATAGTAATTTTAAAAATTCTTCAATTATTGAACATCAAAATATTTGCAAAACTTCTCAAACCACAAATATTTTAAACTCACCTGAAAATATCCAAGTTTCACAACAAAATATAAATCTACAGGTACAGCCTAGTGTTCAGTTCACACCTGATCACAATTTTTTACTTCATCGGGTGACTAACACCAATAATACAATGCCAGAAACCCTTATCCAAGGTACTGACAGCAGGGATCAAGTTGAGAGACTAGAGCAAAATTATCAATACATGCCAAATGTTGGTCAAACAAATTCTAAACTGGGTGATCAAATAACCAATGTTCCATTTAATGATACAAATATTCGCAATATATCAAATAATTGCCAGTATAACGGTATTCCATATCAGTTCTTTGACCGTTCAAATCAGCCTCGAGTGTTCGTTGGTAACCAAGATTTTAACAGGCTACCCTTAGGTAATGATATTAATCAATGTGGGCCAGATAATCATAATGATATCCGAAATTTAGATAGACTAGCCTCATATCAAACAGATAGGCCAAGTTTCAATCCACATCAAAATTTATATCTCTCAGGTCCAACACAAAGTAATAATAACTATCAAAATATTTCACAAAATTTAAACAGTAAAGGTTTTCAAAATAACTCAATGCCAGGTTATAATGTTAATAATCAACATCAGGGTAACCATTTCATTCCCCAATTTGCATATAATATTGGGAAATCACAATAAAAATGTCCAAAATCCGGTTCATAACAATATGCCATCTATTGTTGGTGATAGTTTTCGCATCCCTCAAATTAACCGCTTTAACTTGAGGTTTAATGGGCGAAATTAGAGCCTACATAGTTTTCTGGAAAGAGTTGAGGAATTTTCATTGTCTCAGAGGGTAAATAAAAATAACTTATTATCTTTAGCACATGAATTCTTTGAGGGTGACGCGCTAATCTGGTACAGGGCAGTCCGCTGTTCTATTAATTCTTGGGAAGAGTTAGCATTGAGACAACCATTTTCGTTATCAGAACTAAAATATTCTTGTAGAATTTTAGAGGATACTAAAATCAGAACTGAAAAATGTCAGGGTCCTCCATCATGCAATCCAACTACATTAGAGCCAGAGCTGGCTTATCAAAAAAGTGTTTCTTCTAGATCCCTTAACAGACTTTCAAATGTTAATGAAATTGTTTCTAGCTTTTCTGCTATTAATACTGTAAGTGCTCAACAGTCCAATTCTGCTGAGAATGGACTATTAGAAACTCAATTAACTTCTGAAATAAATGTCCTTAAAACGACCAAATGCTGGAACTGCCTAAAGCACGACCATCTGTTTACTAAGTGTAATGAAAATAAAACTGTATGTTGCTATGGGTGTGGTAAACGAAACATCACAAAACCTAACTGTCCATCTTGTAAGTCAAAAAACGTGCTAGGCGCGACTTTGCCAGCAGGCGAAGTTGCGAAAAACTAAAACATAGCTCTAGGGACTATTATGCACAAAATAAATGGTCTAACTGGCTTAATACTGTTAAACATTTCTTTGAATTCGATGAACTGGCATCTTTGTTTATAAAAAAATCAATTTATGATCCTAGACCTTATATAGAAATTAATATAAAAAATAAAAATGTAGTTGCATTGGTTGATACCGGAGCCGTAGAGAGTGTAATTGGTAGGCGTGGCTTACAATATGTCTTAGATATGAATTTTGAAATTATTCCAGAAACGGTGATAAGGTTGTCACAACAGCTAATGGTGAACCAGTTCGGGTAGTTGGCTCGGTAAATCTGCCAATAAAAGTTCATGATAAAACTAGGAATGTTAAAGTTTTGGTGGTGCCTAAAATTCGTCAAACTTTTATATTGGGAACTGACTTTTGTGATGCATTTGGTTTAAGTATTGATTTTTGTAATAAATCTTACAATATCTCTGATAGGGACACAGTTGACCAGGATCTGTTATCAGCACGGTTTGCTCAAACCTGTAATAACTCATTAAATCCACCTTCACATAACAATAATAACTCAATTTTAATATTACCAGATCAAAACATATGTGACAGTGTTAACGAAATAAAAGTAAAAGAACATTTTGAGAAAATTTCAATTTCCACTGCTTGCGAATTAAGTTCAGAACAGGAAAGCAAACTTAATGAGTTTGTTTCTTTGTTTAATAAATTGGCATCAGTTTCTGATTCTCTTTACAGGTTTAATAGGGCTACAGGTTTAGCAATATGAACATTGATAGAATGCTAAAATTAGGGGTTATTAGACCATCGACTAGTCCATATTCGGCAAATGTACTTTTGGTTAAAAAATCTTCAGGGGAGTTTAGGCTTTGTTATGATGGACGTCCTTTGAACAAAGTAACAGTAAAAGATCCATACGGATTGCCTTATCTCTCGCGAATACTAGATAAAGTCCAAGATGCTAAGTTTTTATCATCTATAGACCTTAAACATGCTTTTTGGCAAATTAAATTGGCAGAGGATGCGTGCCCAAAGACTGCTTTTAGTGTTGTAGGTAGGGGTCAATTTGAATTTGTTAGAATGCCTTTTGGTTTGTGCAATGCGGCTCAAACACTGCAAAGACTGATGGATAGGTTATTTAATCCATCGCCAGAGAATAATATTTTCGTATATTTAGACGATCTGGTTAAAGTCAACAGTTCTTTTGAGGATCATATGCGCACATTAACTAAAGTTTATAAAACGCTTGATTCGGCAGGATTAACAGTCAATGTAAAGAAATGTCAATTTTGTAGGCCCAGTTTAGCATTTTTGGGGTATGTCGTAGATAAGCATGGCCTGCACGCTAATCCGGATAAGGTAGAGACAATTTTAAAATATCCGCAACCAAAAAATGTAACAGAAATCAAAAGATTTGTTGGCACGGCCTCGTGGTATCGACGTTTTATATAGAATTTTTCAGAACTCATTGTGCCATTAAATAATTTAATTAAAGGTCGTCAAAAAAGGCAAGCCGTCATCTGGAATGAACAGGCCGAATCAGCTTTTGACAATATTAAAAAGAGGTTAATGTCAACACCGGTTTTACAAAATCCGGATTTCTCTGAAGCTTTTTCAATCCAGACTGATGCGAGTAATTATGTCATAGGTGCTGTACTAAATCATGGATTTAATGACAAGTGGTATAATAAAGTTTTGGCAAGTGTTCAGAATAGTCCCGAGAAATACCCGTGTTTTCACATAAATGAAGGGCGGTTGTACAAGCATTTTGATTTGGGCCATAAGGTCAATATAAATCAAAAATCGTGGAAAGTAGTCGTACCAAAGGAAGACCGTTTAGGTATCATTCGTGAATCTCACGATAATTCAGCTCATTTCGGTGTGAGAAAGACCGTGGATAGGATTCAAAATGAATATTGGTGGCCTGGGGTGCGTTATGACACAAGAAAATACATAACCAAGTGTGCAATGAGCAAAAAAGTTCCCAGTTAAAACAGTCAGGGTTAATGGGAGCACCTAAAAATATTTCAGTACCCTTTCAGCTTATTTCTCTCGACATTTTGGGTCCATTTCCTAAATCAAAATCTGGTTATTCTTTCTTGTTGGTTGCAGTAGACTGGCTCACAAAGTTTACATTTATCCATAAAATGAAAAGAGCATTGGCTAAGGAAGTCTGTAACTTTGTAGAAACCATTGTTTTTAATTATTTTGGGGTACCACAGATCATAGTTTGTGACAATGGCAGTCAGTTTATATCAAAAGAATTTAAAGCTTGCCTAAAAGAACATAAGGTCAATAATATTTGGTACAATGCTAGGTACCACCCACAAACAAACAATGCTGAGCGCTCTAATCGTGTAATTGGTACTGCTATTAGATCATATATCAAAAATCAGAACCACCGCGATTGGGACCGAAATATTCACAAAATTTGCAATGCAATAAACACTTCTACACATGAAGTTACAGGGTTTTCACCTGCTTTCCTGACCTTTGGAAGAAACCTACCTTTACAGGGCGACTATTATGGCATCATATCTAAAAAACAAATTTTACCATATTCATTTCAGGATAGGCGCGAACTTGTTGATCAATTATCTGGCTTACCTGAGATATATGAGGTCGTGGATAAACACATTAAAAAGTCTTATGAAAGAAATAGAAAATATTATAACCTCCGCAAACGCCACCTTGAATTCGAGGTTGGTGATACCGTTTATAAACAAAACTTTGTACTTTCAAATGCTGGCAATTATTTTTCAAAGAAGCTCGCGAAAAAATTTATAAAATGTAAAGTAATTAAAAAGATTTCCCCTCTGATATATGAACTCCTGGACGAAAATGATCAAAATGTAGGTCGTTATCATATGAAAGATCTTAAACCCGACCCTGACACAGATTCTGATGATGAAGAGATCATAGCTGACTAAGTTACTCATAATTAGCATGTAATTAGGTTTAAGTATTGTAATCATTATATTGTAAAGTAAGTTTTGATAGAAAGATGATTCATATTTATACTGGTTTGCAGTGATATTTAAAACATTTATTTGTTTAAAAGAAAATATTAAGGTGGGGAGTATTTGTAACAATCATTTTGAAAATGATTATTACAACGGTCAAGTTCTTAATTATCACCTATTTATTCACAAAATATCTGAGATTTTGTTTCTTTTAAGACAGTCAAATATATAAAATACAAACCAATAATTATCGTAAATAATAAAGCAACGACGCGACAAGTCCCTAATGTTAATAAAATCCGAGATCGTTGTTTGGCGACACCTTACTGCAGGCAACCCGTTATACCCTATGTTTTATTTCCAAATTATGTCAGGGGTTTCAAAGTCTGAGGTTATATCAGCTGATTTTGTCTCGTTAGTGGTGATCGGTGGTGGTGTTCCGTAGCAAAGGGAGATGTTTTGAGACTTTTCGGGATGATAAAGTGATTTTTTTTCATGTCTGTCAAGGGTTTCTGTCATCGAGAGTACTAGGTTGGTACCATGTACCGGAACAGGATACATCATTTTTTTCGCTATGTTAGGACTATAAAACCTTTGGACCGAACAAAGAGATCCTCTCTGCCGAATAATAATGAAGTGTTAGTTCTCATAGTTTTTTTGTGCCGCCATTTTACACGACGTGTAAGAAGTTCTACTGATCGGCGAATTCTATGAAGCCTTAATTGGGATTGGAAAGCACTTCAAGACTACTCAAAGCCATAACATCAGGTAATTAGTTATTCAAAATTATTAGAAAATCTTGCTAGGGAGATGGTTCATGAAATAGTCGCCACGTGGGTTGGTACTCAGCACATTTCTCTATCTTTTCAGGCTTTTAACGTACTGCAAGAAGCTTTTATCCTACTACAAGGACCTTTTAACCTACAGCAGGAGCATATTTTAATTAATACCGCAATCACAATAAAATCAACATCACTCTTTTATTGTGGGAAGAACAGTGGCTTAGGCAGGTCAACTTAGGGACATCAGGCAGGAAGTTGGAAACTTAGATTCTGGTTGGACTACCGTGGCGTAGCTGGAACGGGGCATTTGAGATTTTCCTTGTTGGCTTGTGCTGTTTTGGGGCCTCCGTTGCAGTCTGCTCGTCTAGAGGACCACCTCCTTTTGGTTGAGCTTATAGGCTAACCGCTACTGTGAAGCGTTGAGGAAAGTCTTCATTTAGGGAACCAACCCAACACCGAGTCTAAAGATAAGTATTCAGCCTTCTCGCACTATAATTACCTTTATAAAGTCACTTTAAGTCATTAACCAATTTAATTCTAACTAGTTTCTCATGAATTCATTTGCAAATCAGTAACTATAAACTTTTATTCTAATTTTGGTACCTATAACTCTCTAAAGTATTACTTTGTTGTATTTTATTTAATTAGTTGATTTTGAGTAAAGAATTCATTGCATCTTTTGGCTTATTTTATTAAATTTGAGTTTTGTAAAACACTCTTATTGTTTTTTTTTCAAATAATTGCTTTGTAAGTGTTCATAGCTTATAGGTAGTAAGAGACTTTATGTTTTTTGTAGTATAAGTTATATTAGGTATGTTGAGTGTATATTGGGTACCCATGTCTTAGTGTCATAAGTGTTAAGTTTTTTGTAATGGGCAGTACTTCCTAAAATTACCTGTGATTTTCAGCCACCTGTTATAGTTTTATGATTGTTTGAATATATTTTGCATTACAGCCCATCTTCTTATTATCGGTGATTTTCAGCCAATATCGGTATATGATACTAATATTTGCATCTCTCATATGAGGTTTTTATAAAATAATATTTATTAAATCTGGTTTTTGCAACATTCATGCTATGCTCTTTCAACAATATTTGGTAACAAATATAAAACTTAATTAAGAAAATAAAATTTAATTCAAGGTTGTATCCTTGCCCTCTCTCTTTCTTTTCAATTATCCATCTAATCATTTTACTTAATTTAAAATTTTAATACTTCAAATATTCACTCCAATCTTTCCACCTAATCAGTTTTGCATAATTTAAATTTTAATAATCAAAATATTTAATTACTGGTAGTTCATTTAACTTTTATGGTAAATTTATGTATCAAAATTTTTCAGTACTTTCAAGATATTAAACTTAAAGATATAAATATTATTTCATTTGGCACATTTAATTTCATGAATAATGTAGTTATCGTTTTACCTCATATGTGGTGATTTGATTGTTACTGTTGATTGTGTTGAACAACATTTAATACCACTGTGATATTTATACTTATATTTTATATACAATTTACAATAAATTTCCGTGCATTAGTATTTCATTCTTTTATTTATAATCTGTCCATTGCAGGAATTAGAAGGTTTTGGGAAGCTACATTACAAGTTAACTTAAGTATTGTGTCTTAGCGTACATTAGTATCTATCTTGTTTTTTTCTTTTCTGCTCAACCTCTTTGGCCACTCTAGGCCTAGCGCCCACAATATTGTTTAAATTATTTGAACTCACGCCCTAACGTCTCCGAAATAAAAGAATCTGAGCACCGAGTAAAACAATGTAAAATAAAAAAATAAATAAAATAAAAAAAAATAAAAAAAGGAGCTTGTACAATAACCAAAAAAGTAAAATAAAATTCCTACATTTTGTTTCAGATAATTATTTATGATTTCTGTAAAAAAACATATCTTATGAACCAATTCTAACAGGTTCACCCCCAAAAATCAAACCACCTAAGTATATAAAAAACATTAGACCATGAAAAATTTAAACTTTAAATTAAGAACATTGTTCTGTTTAAATGTGTGTTATTTGAATAAATGAGTGATGTCAATAAATTCGACAGGTACTTTTTTTATGAACAATTTGTATATATTTTTTCTTGATGTGACATATTTCTCAGACTGTATAACTTATTATAATGTATTCTGTAGTAAGTGAAAGATTATCTATCTATCTATCTATCTATCTATCTATCTATCTATATATATATATATATATATATATATATATATATATATATATATATATATATATTAGGGATTTTTCTTTAACCATGTAGGTTAAATAGTAAAGCACCATTTTTCATATCAAGTCAGTGTTTCGATCATTTTGTTGAGCTTTTTCATTAAAAAAAAAAAAAAAAAAACAAAGGAAAAATATATACAAAGACGCAAGAATTTCCATACAAACTAGAAACATTAAAAGGTTTAAAACCTATAAAATTGTCATATTAATATGATAATTTTTTTAAACTGCCTTTGTAAGAAGCCATCTGGAAAGTAATACCTGTGTATGGAGTTTATATTATCAAACACATACACTCTATATGCACTAACTTGCTTTTAAATTTGAACATCCTATCTGACAATATTAGTCATTTGGGACTGTTAAATAAAAAAATGTGTACCATAAGTCACTTGAGAATATTCTACAGTGTCCAGATCCCTTGGGTATCCTCGAATTTAATTTACCTGTTAGGGTCTTAAGGGTGGTGAGAACCATCAGAGTGGAGTATCAGCATAAAATTTATGATCAGTATGGCTCACTGAATCGCATAATGTTTACAAATAGTATTATGTCTATTAAAGGCTCTTTCTCTTAGATCTTTATTTTTATTATGTTATAAGTTTTATTTTAGAATAATTTTTCTTTGAGGTAATTAATCAAGGGTGCAAATATCCTCCCTGAGGAACCCCATACCTCGGTTTGTGTATGTCACACAAGCAACTTTATTAGGGTTGCCAAGTCCTGATCGGCATTGTGGGATTTGCTTTCAAATAAAATGGGACATTAAAGAAATTAGCAGGACATTTTTTTTAAAATATTAAATAAAAAAAATCAACAAACATATGTACCATAAAAAAGTTAAGTTGCATGTAATGACAAATTATATGAATCCAAAAAATATTAATACCTTTGGCTAAGTACCTAGATACTTATGTATTCATAAACAAACAAAAAAACACAACTTAAATATCAACGTTTATCAGTTTACAGATAGATCATCTTAATTAATAAATCATTATTAGAAATATGTAAACACCTTTTAATGTAGGACATATGGCTGTAAATTGCCCCAGATTCTTTAAAAATGGCGATTATGCCAAATTTAAAAACTGAGTTAAAAATGGACGAACAGAATTAACTTTAAGTTTTGTTTTGAAATTTAATGTAAAGTTATTACAAATTACTATTTTTAATATTTCGTTTAAAAAGCGGGACATATTCTGTCTTGATCAAGAACAGAGCGGATTATGAGACAAATAGGCATTAAAGCGAGACATTCCTCAAAAAGCGAGATAGTACACGAAAAGGGGGACACTTGGCAACCCTAAACCTTATATTTTTACTTTTATGTGCCTGTTTCATAGAAATGCCTGAATCCATTTCTTCATATTGGCACTTATACCTAGTGCATACAGCTTTCTCATTAAGAAGCCACAGTCATTAATATTTTAGTTTTTTAGATTAAAAATAAGAGACGGGTTCAATTGTCGATCAATAAACCTGTGCTAATTCCTAATTAAATGTAACATATAATTATGTATTATACTTTCATTAACAATATGATTACCATCTTTTTTTTCTAATATTTTAACACAAACATCATCATCCTCAGGGCAGACCTTGGTCCAGTGCCACAACCAATTAAATGGAGTCCCACATCCTGGTTGTGTTGACACACATTGGTAACACCATAAAGCTGAACCTAGGAATTGATATATTTAGTAAAATCTAGATACTTAGCTGAAACATATCAAAAACTTTTTTGTTTATTGGAAAATAGTAATAATTATAAATCTCAAAAAAAAAATACATTTTCATAGACAAGTCAACTATTTAAGAGTAAGTAATCAGGACAAAATGGAAAATTTCAATAACAGGTAAAAAATTACACAAACATTATAACAATAATGACTAACTTAATATAACTTAATTTCAGTAAAATAATCAAGTCCCTGTTCTCTCAAAGCTGACATATTATTTCAAAAATCGTTGACAATAATTCTAAGTATCATCAGCCTCCCCCTTTTTGTAAACAGGCACGACTTTAGCCAGTTTTAGTTTTGTTGGAAAATGACCTTCAGTAATACAGGTGTTGATAATGTTAATTAATGGTTCAGTCATGAATTGGAGACAAGATCTGATGACAAATGGGCTAATGGAATATATATCCTGCATTTTTTTTTGTTTTTCATCTTATGAATTGTAACTCTCAAATCATCCAGCGTCACTGGCCTAATAAAAAGGTATTTATTAATAAACGGGTATTTTTTTTTAAAAATGTTAGAGGGCTGCAGGAGGGGTGGGTAGCTTCTGCAATATATTGCCAGCATTATTTACAAAAAAATGATTAAAGATATTTGGGTCCAGGTTATCAGGATGCCCAAAATCTTTTTCGCCTTGTTTCATACTTAGGTAATGATTTGCCATACATTCCTACATTAGTTGTCAGTTGTTTTTATTTCAGCAGTGATCTAAGGATATTTTTGAAAGTAGGCATTTTTTACATTTTTTGAAAAATAAATTTTAAAATATGTTATATTTTTATATATATACCTATTATAAGCTTAGTTAGGGGGGCATTTTGCTTGTTAAGGTTTCAAGAATATATTTTTTCTCTTTTTCAGAATCTCTAAGAGAATATTCAAAACATCAGTGGTTAAGAATAAGATTGCCAGACATTCCATATATACAGGATTGTTCCGTATTTTGGCACCTAATCCTGGTGTCCTGAGAAAGTATTTCATATCCTGTATAACAAATACTTAAAGTTAATAATTAGATTTTATTAATTATAGGGTCTATAGTTATTATAGTGTATTTAGTATTACCACATTACATTATTCATTATTATTATATCTTTTTGCCTTGTTTTTGTTAAACATACCGATAACTAATTTTTTTTTGGTGTCTCTTATTTTGGAAACTAAAATATGGCAACTCTACTTAAGAATCCTTTATTTTACTTTAGAAAGTGGACCCAATGTTATATTTGTAACTAAAATCACCCCCCTTAAATTCGCCACTGTTATTACTATTATTAAACTATTACTTTTGTAATCCAAGTTAATGAAATAAATATGAACACTTATTTGGGTACTTATACCCGAGCAACCCAAGACGGGTTCTTTTTTATTACATCCTGATTGTGTAAGAAATATTTTTGATACCGACTGCGATCCTAAATAAGTAACTGTTTAAAAATTACTGATTAAAAAGTACACAAAATATATAGAACAGTGTAACCACGCCTATTCAATCTTTCTTACCTTTTGCAATCATGCATATAAACAAAGTTCCTAAAATAAAATTTGTCATTGTTCTATATCTAATGAAATATATATATTTAACTAATTTATTTTAAAATTTTATTTCTAAATTATAAACAAACCAAACAATTTATGGGTTTGCGTTTGTTTTGTTGCTTTAAGTTGGTGTTGACTGTTTACAATTTTGGCATTTGCCTAATGAAGTAATGAAATGACCCCACTCCGACGATGCCGCAGTTCGTTTCCTTGGAATTGTATTGTTATAATTTATTATTTATAAAGAGGCAACGTTACGTTTCTTAAGGTGATATCAGACGGTTCACTCGAATGAATGAATCACTCAAGTGAATGTTCTTTTTCTTGTCATTTCAAGTTCACACGACAAATACAAAATGACAAACAAATGAACGTTATCCTCTCATTTTTTTGAATATGTCGTCGAACGAAGTTGTGCGCCTTGGAATTCGCCTAATTTGCGATCATTTGATTAATAATTTGGAAAAGAAGAAACGAAGAAAACGTCGACGTTGGTGGGTGCGACCATGGATTGAAAGAAGGAATGTGTTTGGAGCTTCAGATTCATTGTTAAAAGAGTTAGCGGATGAAGATCCTGATACCTATTATAATCATCTTCGAATGGATAAAAAAAAATTTGAACAACTTCTACAACTTGTCACTCCTTTCATAACAAAAGAAGATACTTTAATGAGAAAGAGTATACCTGCACACATAAAACTTCAGATAATACTAAGATACCTTGCTACGGGCGATTCTTTTGGAAGTTTGGAATTTTTATACAGAGTTCCTCGAAACACAATATCCTATTTTTGCCAAGAAGTATGTGAAGCTATTTGGACGGAGCTTGAGAACTTTATCAAGGTGAGTTATATACTTTACTAATTAAAAACTCATAATATTTTTGTATTAAATACATAACAATCTCAACATAAAGGTTGATTCTTATATCTTATTATAATATCATTTAAATAATGCTTTTAAGAGCTTTTGCGAAGATATCATCTTCTTCCTGGCTCGATGTTTCGAAATCTATACCGTTGCTCTCTTCCGAAGAGGTGGGTCTATCCATTGGCTGTTGGTAGTTACATTGACTGTGTGATATATCCTCATATTGAGAGCATGCTTCATACTCTTGTGGGGAGATCATTGGTGGTGATACCATTTGCTGTTGGGTCTTATGATAGTAGTTATGTTGATTTGACGATAAGGTATTCTCATATTGAGGTGACTGACTACAAGATTGTGGTGACTGAGAGCTTGATTCATACTCTTGTGGGGAGATCATTGGTGGTGATACCATTTGCTGTTGGGTCTTATGATAGTAGTTATGTTGATTTGACGATAAGGTATTCTCATATTGAGGTGACTGACTACAAGATTGTGGTGACTGAGAGCTTGATTCATACTCTTGTGGGGAGATCATGGGTGCAGAAACCTTTTGCTGTCTGGCCTTGTAATACCGGTCTTGATGTGAATATGTATTCTCATATTGTGGTGACTGGCTGACAAATTGTGGGGATTGAGACTGAGAGCGTGATTCAGAGTGACGTGACACTGAAGACATTTGTGATAGACGTTCGTTGGTCATGACAGATTGAAGTTTTTCTTGACAACGTAATGCCCTATCTAAGGGCATATTCTTCAATTGTACTGCTAAGCTTTTGCAAAACAAATCAAACTCGTTCTCAGGTTGGTTTTCTTTGGTTCTAGTTTGTTCACTTATTGATTTTAATTCTGTGATAGCTTTATCAATCGACGTATTATTCCTTTTACGCTTGATTGGCTTCTTGAACAAATTCGGAGTTTTCTGTACACTAGTTGTTTCATTTTCTTTCTGCCCAACTGCTTGAACAGCTTCAGAATTAATTTGTTCACTTGCGCTTGTACTTTCCTCTGAGAGCAGTTCTGTATTTTCCGTGGTTGCTGATGGAATCTCCTGAAATACTGAAAAATGTAATTTAGAGAGTTATATTTATAAGCTTGTGTCCGAAAATAAATAGTTTTCAAGAATCATCTGAAGCCAGATATTTAATTAACATGCTGTATAATTATATCTATTGTTATAGGTTCCTCAAAGTCAAAGTGAATGGAAGAAAATAATGGATGACTACAACAGGTTATGGAATTTTCCAAACTGTATCGGTGCAATGGATGGAAAATTGGTAAATATCAGATGCCCGGGCAACTCTGGATCTGACTATTTCGATTACAAGAAGAATTTCAGCATTCATCTATTTGCTGTTGTGGATGCGAATTACAATTTTATTTATATAGATATAGGAACAAATGGAAGGACCAACGATGCATCCGTCTTCAATAAATCCACATTGAATGAAGCCTTATCACTAAATTTACTTAACATTCCAAAGGAGGGCGTATTTGTGGCTGACGACGCATTTCCGTTGCAAACCAATATTTTAAAGCCATATAGTACTAGAGGAGAATTTGGAGATAAACAAAAGATATTTAATTACCGACTGTCGAGGGCTCGACGAGTGGTGGAGAATAGTTTTGGGATACTAGTATCAAAATTCCGAATATTTGAAAAGCCTATTCCGCTATCAGTGCTTAAATTTGAACAACTTGTAAAAACAGCGTGTGCCCTCCACAATTGGCTTAGAAAAACCACAGCAAATTATGTACCACAACAGTCGCTAGAAATGGAGGATTGGGATAAAGGATGCGTTATTCCAGGAGAATGGCGAGAAGTACCATCTTTGGCACTAAACGGTATACCTCCAACTGCAAGAAATCATAGTGAAAATGCTCGGCGCGTGCGAGATGCCTATGCAGTCAAGTTTGTCACCACGTGCATGGTGCCATGGCAATGGAACATGATAAAAAGAGTACGGTAACCTTATGTACATAATATGAATACATTTAAACAATATACTTGGTTGTTCTATTTTAAATTGTTTTATTTATTATTATTTATGTTATTATACTTACGAGATTCGATATACTCTGCCTCGGAACGCATACACTACTTAGAAAATCCGCAGCCTTAAACCAGTATAGGGAAGGTGTATATACATCATCGGACGAACAGCCGCTTTTAGTTGATTGCTTTATTCTAGTCAATTCTAATGTGTAGCGAGTCCTTATTGTCTTTATTTTATGTTTGATGTCCTCTTCGGTTACCTCCAAGTTTAAATCAACAATTAGCGCTTTCATAGCATTTCCTCGTATTGTTCTGTCTTTGTACTCATCAAGCTTGTGGTTCCAAAAACAGGCATAATTTTTGAAACACTCCAAAAATCGCAGCGTGTTCTGATCATTCCGCTTGAATACCATTTTTTTCGCAGACCACGTGTTTACAACTGTTCGAGAATTCACTACGCGCGAAAACTGAAGTTGACTGAAAAGCGAAAAATGAACGTTCATTTTTGTGTTCATACGTTTCATTTTTCATTCATTTGGAATGAAAATGATTGATGCGAATGAAAAAGTCCAGCATCCCTGGACTTGTTCACTAATGAATTCATTTTTCACTTTTCATTCATTTTATGTCTAGACGGTTCATTCGTAATGAAAGATGGCGAAAGAACGACAAAAATGAATAAAAAGTGAACCGTCTGATATCACCTTTAGATTACCAAATGACTAGTCAGTCATTTCATTTAAAGATCGGGTACTTATGACATTTATAAATCGGTCACATGGACAAATTTTCAATTGATACCAAAGTTGATCTTTTGGTCATTTATAAAGGTAAATGAACGATTGGCGAATTTCGGTGTCTTTTAAAAATGAACGGTTTCGGAAAGTGACTTAAGTGATGCCCAACACTAGTTGGTTTAAGTTACAACTTTCTATTGTCGCTCAATTTTAATTCGCCCTATATTTGCAATTTTCAGAATTTGGTAATCTGTAACTTTCTGCTTGACCTAGCATTTGACGTCACTTGTACAAACGAGCTAGTTGCAGTTTACAATCTGACGTTGGTCCCTCGTCAGTGATGAATTTGATTTGGTTGCAGCTGACATTTAAATTACAAGACCCTAGATCTGCAACCATTTCCGCCAATCACACCACTTTATAGTGCGTGCGTATTTCAAATCTGATTTTCTGTAATATCTTTAATAATGGTTTATAGCTTTAATGATTATCAATGTACCTGGACTCAATGCTAACGGGACAGATTCACCCTACAGTGTAGGGAAAAAATCATCAAATCATGCATCTGAACGGGGATTCGAACACACATTCGCCGCATCCAAAGCCTATTATCCTACCACCGAGCTAGGAAGCCCATTTTTGTTGTGATTGGTAGGAATGACTGCAGACCTAGTGTCTTGTTTTAAATCACACATACTCTATTTAGCGGATGCTATCGAAATTACTCTTATAATATTAGAATGCAAGAAGAGTATTTCCTTAATTTCAGATGTAAAAATTATGTTAAAACTTTATATTTCACTCGGCGGTTTGCCCCGGGTACTAATGTTAAGGGATGCCACTTGTCTTTATACTACTTTTTTTATTATTTTAATTCTTACCAAATTTAATACTTCTTAATACACCCTATAATAACAATTGATGCAAAATAAACTAAAATAATTTTACGGCGCTAAATACTAAGGAAACGATAAATTAAAATTTAATTTTATAAAAATTAATTATAAACAATCTTTTATTATTTAATGAATAAAACTTTAGAGAAAAAAATAGGCTGCACAGATTTGGTGACACAAGAATTTGAATCCTTTACGGATTGCGCCGATCACAACATAGATCGTTCAATGTGCTTCCTATTGGTTCGTTGAAGTATAAACAAGTTTTGTTGACTCTTCAGGGTAAGCTTCTTGTCTCAGTGGTAGAGTTCTCGACATCCGTTGCAATGAATGTGTATTCGAATCCCCGTCCAGGCGATTACTTTTTTTAACAAAACTTATAAATTTGTATGTGGTTGTGTTTTAAAAATCGGATTGTCCCATTAGCGTTTGGTCAGCCCAGGTGCGTTAAAAAATCCTTGTTTGTGCGCTTCATATGCCTTCTTCGTCTGTTTTCATTTTTAGTACGATAAAAAAAATTGCTTATAATCAGATTTTCTATTTTCATTAAATATACAAAAAATATGCACCCGTACTGTCTAGATTACAAATCTTTGCAAGCCCTACTTTGGAAACAAATTTCAAAAAAGTTACATAGTATTATCTGAGATATTAAATTCCAGATAATTTTATGTTGGATACAAATACACCGCAAAAAACTTTCATTTCAATTATTCACCAAGATAAAGAAGTACTAAGCAAAAAATATAATCTTTTTTTAATTTTGGAGTCTAATCACTTTTATTAATCTAAATTATTTAAAAATTCTAAGCCTTTGGTTGCTGGTGTCAGCCACATACTTTTAACTTTAAAGAAGCAATTTTCAGTTTTCACTATTTTGTTTATCTATGAACAGACCACGAACGCCGAAAACCTAAGTACTAGGTACCGTGGTTGCTTTAAATAAAGACTTGCAGATTAGGAGAAGGAAAGGCATTTGCTGGCAACGCATTCCATAATCAGAACACTCTGGCAATAAAGGAGTGAAAAAAGTCCTTGGTTTTTACAGCTGGAATGTGAAGAAATGGAAATGGGTCGATGCTCGTGTCTCCCTGGCAGGAATGATTAAGGAGGATAGAACGGATGATAATCCATCCGAACAGAATCCGTGGTAATATCTGTAAAACAGGGACAGACCGCCTACAAGAGGCTGCTCCCCATATATGCGAGCAATACTCAAGGCAGGATCTGATTTGCGAAGTGTAAAGGGTAAAGAAGTTGGCAGAAGAAAAGTATTTTCGAGCTCGGAAAAGAAAACCCAATTTCAGTATGCATACATTTTATTATGCTGCCACTGCATAACACGCATTATTGATCTATATAACAGTCATATTCACCTTCATACAAATTGTCTCCATGGGTTGTGTAAGATCTTGCGATGATCATTAAATATTTATTGCTAGCCATGAAAAACGATTTTTTATTGCAAAAAGACTGAGTCGTAGCCGGAATGGGGAAAATATTTGGGCCATAAATGCGTCTTTACGGCTTAATAGTCAATATCAATAGCCACAGCTAATCTGTGACAACTTGGCGATTGCATTAGGGTATAAATGCTACTATTGTTGCAGAATTGGCCTATATAATAACATATGGATTATGTCGCAAAATTAGGCTTGTGTTGTCAGTTTGGTACAATTCTAATAGATCTACTAAAATTTAAGAAAATTTATTACGTTATTATACCATAACCAAATCTATAATACTTTAGGTCAGTTTTTCAGAGTAAACAAACAACAAATCTTAAATTAATTTAAATAAAAAAAATATTTTGCTAAAAGTATTAGAATACATTTTTACTTTACTATTAGTTTTAGGGGTTATTTTGTACTAACACAATTATACAATGTGTTGCAGAGTTCATAATAGGTTAAGTTTTATGTTTTTAATAAAAGCATTAGACTTTCTACCATATAAGTCTACAATATTCAAAAGGTTATTGAAAAAAACTGAATATGTATTAAGATGTTCACTTTCCCTTGCCGTTATGCTGGACTGTTGAATGTTGGCACGTTGGTTATTAACTTTAGATATTTTATAATATTAAATGTGTACATTCGTAAAAGTTATCTTATAAATGCAAATAAGCGTTGACCAGTCAGCAGGATAAATTCTTTCTATTCTGCCTACTTGTCGGCAGAATAGCTTTTTAGCACACATGAGTAAATATCGGAATATGAACAGAATTTTCTTTCTTTTATCGTAAATTCGGACGGTCTAGTGGGTAGGGCGTCAGACTTTCGATTGCTAGGTGTATAATATATATATTATTAATTACCTTTCATAATTGTATTGTTTAATTTCATATGCTCAAATACATTTAACGAATAAGTTTTTTCTTCTATATACTTGTAAACGGCAGTATTCCTATTGTGCCGAACGACATTTTTTACATGATAAATATCGGAATACGAGCAGAGTTTTCCACGTTCTTTCATAAGTCTGAATGGTGTAGTGATTTAGACAGTGTACTTCCGGTCGATAGGTGTGTGGTCCGAATCTTGGCGTAGTTGATTTTTTGTATTTTTATTATTAGTTACGTTTCATCATTTTAATATTTGTTTTTTTGCAGATTGGTAAGCAAAATAATATAATCTGTTTTGCCGACTGCTCGGAAAAAATAACTAATAAAAATGTATTTCTATTTTCTAACTAAATTTGAAATTTGTCCATTTTAAATATAATTCTCATGAAAAGAAAAATTAAAACACTGAAACACCTACCCAACGAAAGTCTAACGCTTTAACCAGTACACCATCCGGCCTTACGACTAAACGTACAAATGTCTGCTCATATTCCGATATTTGTCATGTGCGGTCAAATAGCTAAAAACCGCCGACACAAACAAATTAAACAATCACCCAAGTAAAGATTTAAGCGCTACACCTACCGACCGAAATTAGGAGGCCTTAACCATTACATCTAAAGCGCTTACGACCTTGTTTATGAATTGATAGTTATTCAACGCTGAGTTAGTACTGGCCATCACTACTAGATGGCGAGTCCACCAAGAGTGCTCATTCATTAATTTTTACTACTAAAGACGTGGTGGGATAGGGGAACATACCCCTTGATTTCCAGAAAGGCGGCGTTGTCAAAGTGAACTCGTTTTGCCAACAATAAAATAAAACTGCCTTTAAGATTTCTTGTTTTTTTTTTGTTCATAAGTTATTATCCTCGTTTATATATGCCCATCTATAAACAAGATTACTATCTTTCTTTGATGATGTAAGTGGGCTGATAAATGTCATAATGACTGATAATACGATTTTCGACAGTTAATTTGATATTCAATTTTTTTCGATTTGGCAACATGGTGTAGCCGCTACCGATCAGCCTCTGCCGAACACGGCAAAACTGGTCACAAAAAATGGTTCGTCTAAAGATAAAATAGACAACAAAGGCCATACATTTTCTTGGAATGTTAATCGTATTATTCCATCCCTTTCAGTTAGAAAGTTGATTTTGTGGTTTGTAGTGAAATAGATTTAACCAATAAGATAATTTCTGATCTTATTTTGGGAAATACCTATTTCATTAAGTAATTATGTACTCGGTACATTTGATTGTGTAAATTTAAAATTTGAAAATTGCTGTTACCTATTAATATCTAATGTAGAGCAGTGGCGTGCCGTGGGTCTACGGGAGAGGGGGCAGGCGAAAATAAGGGCGGCATTGACCCGATTAATTAGCTGTATATTTCATACTTCAAGATGGGTGCCCACGGTAGTATTTAGGGGCCATGTGACATCGTAGTGTGTCGCAAGAATAACAAATAGTAAAATATATTCAGGAATCCCATACATAATAAATATACAAATATAGAAAAAAAAAATTAATACATATACGTAATACAAATCCTACGTGTGTAAACTAAAAATTATAGCGCCAAACGTCTCGTTTTTACGCACTTGCCTTCTCAGCTTCAATGCTTAATAATGCCAATGTTCTGGTTTGGCTGCTGGTATATCTTTGATAGTTATTGATCCTCGCAAGTCTACTAAAAGAGCGTTCAGCACCAGCGCTATTAGTGGCTATTGGTAAAAAAAATTCTAAAAAGGTTACACAAAGATGGGTATGATGGTTCTAAATTATTGAAATTAAGAAACACAGATATTCTTGGTATGTCACGGCTTGCTCTTCCTTTACTTTACTTTATTGGGGCAGAAAAATGTTTATATTCATGGACTATAGATGTCCCGATATCTTTATTATAAAATATTTGTAGATCTATAAAACTTTTTCGATTTTCATCATTATCCTCCAAATTAGTTAAACAATCCAACTTTGACTCGTATGAATTTCGAAAAAATAGGTAGGTATCACATATCAAACTACTCGAAAACCAAAATTATTCTACGTAATAAAATATTCCACTATTTCAATATACAGAATATACCTCACCGGGATCGGCACTACTGCTACTACTACTGTACTGGTGTTATCATCGCTAGCAATTTCTTCATCTCTATTTCTACATCACCACTAACTCTGTTTCCTATTTCCGTATTTACGATTAAATCAGTATTGGAAGAACAACTTGAATCTTGCTCTCGATTTTAGGTGTGGGTCTAGACAAAACCAAAACATTTAAATAAAAATGTTTCACGTTATTGCATTCAAATAAAGATTAAAAAAGAAAACAAAATAGATAAGCCTTCAATTTATTATACCATATCAAAATTACTAACAATAATCATAAGGTAGGTACTTACTCCAATTTTTCTTGTAACAGAAATTTGTGGAATATTTTTATCATTTATTTGTGCTAAACCAGCAACAAGGAGCAACCGTTGTCGTTTCTCTCTGCTCTACGCGCCTGACTTTTCATTTTAGTTTTATTAAAATTGCTCATTTTAAGTACTTTAAAAGAATTCAGCGAAACTGTTCACGATTAATATTTTAAAAACAAAAATCCACCAAAATAAACGGGTTTATAATAAGGAAACCTAGAGCACACACTATACAGCAAATTTCGGTTATGGACTGAACTAAAGCGTGGACACGAAAGAAAACCGGGCGGTCGTTAAAATAAAGGTTCATAGTCTTAAGCAAGTGGAAAAGTAAAAATTTGTGTACGCAAATAAATTTTATGTTATTTTATTTGTTGTAATAGTTTGCCGCTTCACCTATAAAGTGCGCAATAGCATCAGAATTGGGATGAAAAAATGCTTTTTTAAACTTTACTCATCCTGTATCTCAAAAGTTAAGACTTTTAGGACATTAAAATACCCCTTTTAACATCAGCACGCGGTAATTAGGGAAACGCCCTGTATAGTACTTCACAATGACGGCCCCTGTATAAAGTAATATGACAAACGGAGACATCGGCCACTTTGGCATACCCGAGTAGCCCAAAGTCGAACAGCACAAATTAAAATTTTGATAAATCCCGTTCACTGGATCTGATGCTGGCTACCCTTGTAAAATCTGGACTTGTAAATCGTGTATCACTATACTGGGTGGTCCAATAATAGCACGGGCAGTAGCCCGGGAACCGTTAATGACAGAACTCAAGAAAAAATATATTTATAGGTAAATCGATCAAGAAAAATCAAAATTAAATCATTTTAAAATTCGGAAAGTTCGCCGTTTTTGCAACAGAAAAGAGATATAAAAGTGCGGTAGGCGAAAGAAAACAGACAAATATAGATAAAGGTTCATTAAGCATAGTTACATTTTTTAATTATCTGAAGTGGGTATAGTCAAAAAGGAGTGCTATATTATTTAAAGAACGACGGGACACCACTGGTTTAAAGAGATTTCGTGGCCGACCTTCCTAAATCGATTGACTCCGCCCGGTTTTCTTTCGGGTCCCGCACTTTATCTGGATTCTGAGGCGTACCTACTCAAGTTTTAGTTCGTTCGCGCTTATTGTCCCGCACCAGCCACAGTTGAGCAATGTTGCCGCGTGTTTTTTATTTTGTAGATGAAGGGCGCCGTGGGCGCCGGTCGACACGACACACCACTGATGTAAAGCTGCATAAAAATTTCTAAAAAATATCAACAATCCCTTTGCTTTTAAAATATGTCGGCCGTCCACAATAATAAAATGCTTTTAAAAAATAATGGAAATGTCTAATTTAATTTTAAATTTTTTTTAATATTAAATTAGTAGAAAAAACATTGGTGTAGCCAGGAAAAAATGCCTGGGGTGGTTGAGGTCCAAACTTTTACGGAGAAATTTAGGCGGGTGTAGAATATATCACCGATCCGAGTGGTAAGGTGTTAAAAAAACGACGCCCCCGTAAAACAAGCGGCTAAAAAAGTCTTTTGCGCCTTTTCTTTAACTTACGGTTGTATATTTAGTTATGTCGTATTTGTTCTAAATAAAGTATATTTTTAATACAAAATCTATATAAAATAGGTATTTTTAATCTGCTTATAATTTTGGTGATTTGGATTAAAAAGATTATTCAGAAGAAGTGCCCTACAAAAGATCATTTAGTGTTAGTTAAAGAAGTGTACAAAATTTAAACTGTCATCTTTATTGGTTCAGAAACTCTAAGCGGGCATTAAAAAGTGT
>JAUTXW010005236.1:0-126987 GCA_030620095.1 Kuschelorhynchus macadamiae
AACATAAATAATTAGGCGTATTCATAGGAGCATAAGTGCTAAAATGAGTTCAAAATAGGTATGTTTTAGGTGCCCTCTGTTATCAATCTGTGCAACTTTGTTTATTGTAATTGGTAGCCTTGTTATGAAATAGTCAGTCGATTCTCAGTTGCCAAAGAGCAAGCATGTTTCATTTTACATTTCCCAGATTTTCCACCGTAAATTAACAGGTTATGGGCCCAGACATCCAGCTTGGTCGTAACTAAAGATTTATAACCAGTCGTGTTATCAGGTAGTCGTTTTTTTTTGGTCGGAAATCGGAGTAAAGTTGTAAATATAACGCAGTGTTTGTCGCTAGAGAAATGGCGGTGAAGGGTCTTTTGCCCTGGACAATTATTTCGTTCTTGAAAGTTTAGTCAAAAGTTTGGACGGCACAGAAACCGAACTGATAAGATTGCCAAGTCAAAAGCCAAACTGATTTTGACTATTAATTCTTCATTATACCTACACGTAAAATTCGAAGCAACCTGTAAAAAAGCTTGGGACAAGTTACGAAAACTTTATGTAGACACAGGCTTTACAAGAAAAAAAGGTTTACAGAGAGATCTTATTTCTTTGAGGTTAGCAACATGCAATTCTATGGAAAAAGCTAGGTGATTAAAGCTTCTCAGAAAGAACCGTTTCAGCATCGATGAGGAATGGGTCGGATCCTTACTATTGGCAAGATTACCATAGCGGTATGCGCCAATGTTAATGACGATCGAGCATGCGGAAATTTCAAACAGTGCAGATTCTATCAAAAGCAAGTTGTTGGACATGTAGGTAGATGGTGCAAGCAGTATAGCCAATGAAACGACAACAGCGTCAACGCAATCAGCTGATTATGATAGGCGTGATTCTGAAAAACGTCGAAACGACAAAAAGAAAATAGTCTGTTTCAAGCGTAAACAACCCGGATATTTTATGTCTAAGTGCCCAAATTCTTTTTCCAATTGTACTAAACATGCATTCAGTGATGTATTTCTAGACGGCAAATACAACAAGGATGATTTTGCTTGGATTCAGGTGCAAGTAAACATATGTCTCCGAATCAAAATTGGGTCAAGAAGACTTCGGAGTCTAAAGTAAGTGATATTGTCGTGACAAAACAAAGGTAAACTTTTGGTCAAATATGAAAAAACATAAATATAGTAACCATTGTTAATGAGGAGTGCTATAATGTGACCATTTAAGAAGTTTTATGTGTACCAGGCTTGACAACAAATCTCTTATTGGTAAGCCAACTTATTTCTATAGGAAATAGCGTGCCATTTACCAAAATTGGCTGTTTTATTTTTAGCAGTGGCAATAAATTGTTAAAGCAAGAAAGCTGAGGTATGGCATAGAAGGTTGGACCACATAAATATCCAGGATTTAAAAAAAATGAGTTACTGTGTTTTTGGCATGACACTAAAAAACAATTCTCCTATTGACCAATCTAGCTGCATCGTATACTGTGAGGGAAAGCAAAGTGGATTGCCTTTTGCTAGCAAGGGCACAAGAAGTAAGCATCCAAGTTTATCCATGGTGATGTTTGTGAGCCGATGGAGATGAACTCTTTAGGCGGAGCCAGGTATTTTCTCTTTCTTGTTGACGTTTATAGTTGGATGTTGATTGTTTATTTTCTTAAAGCAAAAAGTGAGGTATTTGAAAAATGTAATATTTCCAAAACCATAGTGGAGAACCAAAAAAAATAAGAAAATAAAAACATTTAGGAGTGATCAAGGGGAGAGTTTTATGGGCATAATTTTAATAACCTTTTTAAGTCCACAGGTATAATTCATCAAACAAGAAATCCCTATACCCCAGAACAAAATGGTCTTGCAGAGAATAATAAATTTGAAAATGATAATTTAGGAGCAAAGTTATATTCAAGATTTAAGTTAAAAAATCTAGGTCAGGGTAGGCAAATTCTAGGTATGAATGTTTGTATTAATAAGGCTAAAAATGTAATAACTTTAGATCAGACAAGTTATATAAATTCTTTATTGGATAAGTTTGGGATAAAAGAATGTGAAACAGACACGCCAATGGAAAATAATTTAGGTTTAGTTAAGGGTGATAATAGTGAATTATCAGTGCCATATCGCCAAGTGATAGGTGTTAAGGCTTATATATCTCTCAGTAATGACTAGACCAGACATTTCTTACAGTATAAGTTTCTTAAACCCGTTTAACAACTGTTATAGTGAGTTTCATTGACAGTGTGTTAAAAGACTTTTGAGGTATCTTCAGAAAACAAAGGACGTTTGTTTAAGAAATCATAGAGTCTCTAAACAGTTAGTAGGTTATGTAGATGCGGATTGGGGAAGTAATAGACAGGACAGAAGGAACTATACAGGTTTCTGTTGTATGTACTTGAAATGTGAAGTTTCATGGGAAAGTACAAAGCAAAGGACTATTGCTTTTTCGAGCACAGAAGCCTAATATATGGCCCTTGAAGCTACCATCAAATCCCGTGTTCCATAAGCGAACAAAGCATATTGATGTTTGTCACCATTATGCGAGAGAAGTTGTTACAAAATAGTTTGGTAAGTGATGAATATTTAAAGAGTGAAAGTTGACGAAAGCTTTGGGTTCTAATAAGCACTATAAATTTTAGGTTTTATTAGGTTCAGTACCAAAAAATGTTAGGTCTTAAAATAATAGTTTTGTATTCAGTTAAGTCTATATTTATGTTTTGGTAAATACTTACTAGTGGGGGTATTAAGATGAGTTTAAAATATTTATGTTTTAGTGTATGTAGCGCCCTCTGTTATCAATCTGTGTAGCGTTGTTTCTCGTAGTTGATAACCTTGTTATGAAATAAAGAAGATGATTATTAAAGGGGATATATATATATATATATATATATATATATATACCGGGTGACAATTAAACTACTACCCAGGGCGCCATTTGGAAACGGCGGCGAGAGATAAAAATCTAGAATTTATATATATATATTATATATATATATATATATATATATATATATATATATATATATATATATATATATATATATATATATATATATATATATATATATATATATATATATATATATATATATATATATATATATATATATATATATATATAGATATATATTTTTTATATATATATAACAACTATTATTATTATTTTTAATTGATATACAGAGAGAAGTTGAATTTCTGTTTAAAATTTTATATAGGGTTGAGGGGATTAGATTTTGAATGTGTATTACTTTCCGATTAATTAATTAAGCTGAAATATATTTTACTTAAACCACCGATATCTTTTTTGTCATTTACTGACTGGCTCTCCTTTTTTGTTGCGATAATTTCCTCAACTGTTAATTTATAATAATTTCTATCTTGGGCTAAAATCTTGGTTGCGTTAAAGTTAAACTCATGTCTTTGCAGTATGTTCATGTTTATGAAGAACAGTAGATGCATTTTTAATATATTAAATTAATTAATTAATCGGAAAGTAATACACATTCAAAAGCTAATCCCCTCAACCCTATATAAAATTTTAAACAGAAATTCAGCTTCTTTCTGTATATCAATTAAAAATAATAATATATATATATATATATATATATATATATATATATATATATATATATATATTGACTCTCTATGCCTATTCTTATAACTTATATTATAACTTCTGTTTGTAATACGTTGTGCAAGAAAAAGTATCGAAATAATGTTAGTATATTTATACGATTTACTACATCCAACTCTAGCATCAGGATCAAAATTTCTACGATGAACATTGGTATAATTAAAATTTTCTTGTAAAAAATTAGGTCATTATTATCGTGGTTCCAGGGTTATATAATGACTCCCAACTCAGATGTTAATTGAATTTCCTATTAAGGTTAGGATTAACAACTAGAATCATTAACTCAGGACCTATTAATCGCGCACCAAAGCTATCACAATTAGGAGGCTCCATATTCTCTAAATGTCAGACAATAACTTAGAATTACCACGTATACCATATTTTTTATAGGAACATAAATAATTAGGCGTATTCATAGGAGCATAAGTGTTAAGATGAGTTTAAAATAGGTATGTTTTAGGTGCCCTCTGTTATCAATCTGTGCAACTTTGTTTCTTGTAATTGGTAGCCTTGTTATAAAATAAAGAAGTCACTCGATTCTCAGTTGCCAAAGAGCAAGTATGTTTCATTTTACATTTCCCAGATTTTCCACCGCAAATTAACAGGTTATCGGCTCAGACATCCATCTTGGTCGTAACTAAAGATTAATAACCAGTCTTGTTATTGGGTAGTTGCTTTTTTTTGTCGCAAATCGGAGTAAAGTTGTTAATATAACGCAGTGTTTGTCTCTAGAGAAATGGCGGTCAAGGGTCTTTTGCCCTGGACAATTATTTCGTTCTTGAAAGTTTAGTCAAAAGTTTGGATGGCACAGAAACCGATACTGATAAGATTGCCAAGTCAACAGCCAAACTGATTTTGACGATTGATTCTTTATTATACCTACATGTAAAATACGTAGCAACCTGTAAAAAAGCTTGTAACAAGTTACGGAAACTTTATGTAGACACAGGCTTTACAAGAAAAATAGGTTTACAGAGAGATCTTATTTCTTTGAAGTTAGAAACATGCAATTCTATGGAAAGAGCTAGGTGATTGAAGCTTCTCAGAAAGAACGGTTTCAGCATCGATGAGGAATGGGTCGGATCCTTACTATTGGTAAGATTACCAGAGCGGTATGCACCAATGTTGATGGCGATCGAGCATGCGGAAATTTCAATCAGTGCAGATTCTATCAAAAGCAAGTTGTTGGACATGTAAGTAGATGGTGCAAGCAGTACCGTCAATGGAATAACAGCGTCAACGCAATCAGCTGATTATGATAGGCGTGATTCTGACAAACGTCAAAACGACAAAAAGAAAATAGTCTGTTTCAAGTCTAAAAACCTGGATATTTTATGTCTAAGTGCCCAAATTCTTTTTCCAATTGTACTAAACATGCATTCGGTGCTGTATTTCTAGATGGTAAATACAACAAGGATGATTTTACTTGGATTCAGGTGCGAGTGAACATATGTCGCCGAATCAAAATTGGGTCAAGAAGACTTCAGAGTCTAAAGTAAGTGATATTGTTGTGACAAAACAAAGGTAAGCTTTTGGTCAAATATGTAAGAAACATAAATATAGTAACCAGTGTTAATGAGGAGTGCTATAATGTGACCATTTAAGAAGTTTTATGTGTACCAGGTTTGACAACAAATCTCTTATTGGTAAGCCAACTTATTTCTATAGGAAATAGAGTGCCATTTACCAAAATTGGCTGTTTTATTTTTAGCAGTGGCAATAAAATGTTAGCCACTGCAGATTTATGTGATGATCTTCATAAATTGAATTTAAAGCAAGAAAGCTGAGGTATGGCATAGAAGGTTGGACCACATAAATATCCAGGATTTAAAAAAAAAATGAGTTACTATGTTGTTGGCATGACACTAAAAAACAATTCCCCTATTGACAAATCTAGCTGCATCGTTTACTGTGAGGGAAAATAAAGTGGATTGCCTTTTCCTAACAGGGGCACAAGAAGTAAGCATCCAAGTATATCCTTGGTGATGTTTGTGAGCCGATGGAGATGATCTCTTTAGGCGGAGCCAGGTATTTTCTTTGCCTTTTCCTAACAAGGGCACAAGAAGTAAGCATCCAAGTATATCCTTGGTGATGTTTGTGAGCCGATGGAGATGATCTCTTTAGGCGGAGCCAGGTATTTTCTCTTACTTGTTGACGATTATAGTTGGATGTTATTTGTTTATTTTCTTAAGGCAAAAAGTGAGATATTTGAAAAACGTAATATTTTAAAAACCATAGTGGAGAACCAAAAAAATAAGAAAATAAAAACATTTAGGAGTGATCAAGGAGAGTTTTATGGGCATAATTTTGATAACCTTTTTAAGTCCACAGGTATAATTCATCAAACAAGAAATCCCTATACCCCAGAACAAAATGGTCTTGCAGAGAGAGTTTTGGCGCAAATCTAGGCAAGAGAAAACAATGAACACAGCAACTTATCTAAGAAACAGGTCAGTTTCAAATGTCGTGAACAGAAAGACCCCATATGAAGTGTGACATTGGTCGAAGCCAGATTTGTCATATCTTAGAATTTTTGGAAGCAGGATTATGGCGCATATTCCAAAAGAAAAACGACGTAAGTTAGATAAAAAGTTTAATAAATATATTATAGCTGTATATGCAGAGAATATTAAAGGGTATAGAATATATGACCCCAGAACAACAAGCAGGGATGTTCAGGTCCATGAAAATTTTCAGGCAAAAAAAAACGGCTATGGATCAAATCTTTTCGGAGGAAACTGTAGTTTCAGTGGTGGACCAGGACCGGCATCCAACACCTGTTGATGATAGTTCTACGAGTTCTGTGAGTAGTGTAAATTAATCTAATAATGTATTTTGTCACTTTCTTTACTTCAACGGCAGAGTTTCCAGTTTGTACGACAGTAGTGTCCGATGTTTTATCCAGGCCAGATGGCATCAGGTGGCGAGAGGCTATGTAGAGGAAATCAGGTGTTTGGAGGAAAATGAGACATAGGTGCTGGTGGAACGTCCAGATGGTTGTCCAGTTGTTGAGTGTAAGTGGATTTTTAAATTAAAAAATGACAATGGAAATAAGAAAATATATCGTGTGCGTTTATGTCAATGGCTATATACAGAGAGAAGGTATAGATTATTCAGAGACTTTCTCGCCTGTATTTAAGCATTCCACTCTAACATCTCTCCATCTCATCTCACTCTAACATTTTTAGTAGCTTTAAGTGTAGATTTGAATTTAGATATGACACATTTACATATAACAGCTTTACATGGTGAGCTAAGTGAACCTGTTTTCATAAGGCAACCATAATGTTTTGTGCAAAAGGGTGATAAAAGTAAAGTGCTTAAACTTAAGCGTGCTATATATGGGCTTAAGCAATCATCACGTGTTTCGTACCAGAAAGTGGAGTTTGTTTTAATTAAATTAGGATATGTAAAATCTTAATTTGAGTCCTGCGCTTTTATGAAGTTAAATAATGGTTCTATGACAGTTATCGCACTTTAGGTGGATGATGAATAATAAGTTTGAAAATGATTTAAGTTATATTAATAAGTTTAAAAATCTAGGTCAGGCTAGGCAAATTCAAGGTATAAATATTTGTATTAATAAGGCTAAAAATGTAATAACTTTAGATCAGACAAGTTATATAAATTCTTTATTGGATAAGTTTGGTATGAAAGAATGTGAAACAGACACGCCAATGGAAAGAAATTTAGGTTTAGTTAAGGGTTTGCCATATCGCCAAGTGATAGGTGTTATGGCTTATATATCTCTCAGTAATGACTAGACCAGGCATTTCTTACAGTGTAAGTTTCTTAAGCCAGTTTAACAACTGTTATAGTGAGTTGCATTAGCAGTGTGTTAAAAGATTTTTGAGGTATCTTCAGAAAACAAAGGACTTTTGTTTAAGATATCATAGGGTCTCTAAACAGTTAGTAGGTTATGTAGATGCGGATTGGTGAAGTAAAAGATAAGACAGAAGGAACTATACAGGTTTCTGTTTTATGTACTTGAATTGTGAAGTTTCATGGGAAAGTACAAAGCAAAGGACTATTTTCGAGCACAAAAGCCTAATATATGGGCCTTGAAGCTACCATGAAATCCCGTGTTCCATAAGCGAACAAAGCATATTGACGTTTGTCATCATTAAAGTATGCCAGCGGATGTTTTGAAGAAAGCTTTGGGTTCTAATAAGCACTATATGTTTTTGGTTTTATTAGGTTCAGTACCAAAAAATATTAGGTCTTAGAATAATAGTTTTGTATTCAGTTAAGTTTATATTTATGTCTTGGTAAATACTTACTAGTGGGGGTGTTAAGATGGGTTTCAAATATTTATGTTTTAGTGTATGTAGCGCCCTCTGTTATCAATCTGTGTAGCGTTGTTTCTTGTAGTTGGTAACCTTGTTATGAAATAAAGAAGATAATTATCAAAGGCGAAACGTGAAATAGTAATTTCAATTTGAGACGGTCTAATCCCAAGAACCATGATTTTTTAATTGTCCAAAGCCGTGGAAGCTTCCGTTGTAAGTTAACTAGATTTAAGCGTATTCATAAACTAAGCATGTATTGTGTTATGTTATCTTTTGTTGTATTGTGTTATGTTATGTTGTGTTATATTATGTTGTGTTGTAAGTGTGCAATGAAGATCTCCTGAACTAAAACATACTTCAGAGGAAAATGATTAATTTTGAACTATTTTTACCTCTGAACAGTTATCCTATAATTCTTAAACACTCACTTCTGTCTTGGTGAACTAGTAAGAGCAAAAAGTATGTCAAATATCTTCATTCTCTTAAAAAATTCTACTATTTAGAGAGTAACATAAATGCTATTGAAAACACACAAAATGTTTATCCTCGATTCCTGGTAGTTACATTAGGACATACACAATATACTGCTGTACACTTTGGTAGTTCTTGGGACATAATTTAGTTGAGTTTTAACTATTATATCTACAAATATACAACTTTACACACAAGTTAGACAAATAGCACATTTTTTAGATAAAGCAATAACACAATAGCTTGCTTGACTCTTTCATTTTACCTAACAGGTAGTTTTTTTTCGGTTTCCTCTAAAAAAATAGAATAATAAAAATAACGACAAATCTGGCAGTTTTCTTTTTCTCTCGCCCATTCCATTTAACATATATAACAAAATTCTCTCACATGTGTAAATACTCTCGCTAAATATCATTATTAATTTTTATCAGTTTAACTCTTGAACGACTAGTGCAGGTTTTATATACTTCTGCTCAATATATATCTTTTCTCTCATCTCTCCCACTTTTACATAAAACATAAAATGAAGCTCGTTGTATTATATATATATATATATATATATATATATATATATATATATATATATATATATATATATATATATATATATATATATATATAATACGGTTCTTGATCATAAAAATTATACAAAAGAAAGAACTAACGGTAAGTATTACTTCTCCACCATTTTGTCGAGAATCGACCAAAACATAACGCTATGTTTGTTTCCAGGGCCAAGGTGCCATCTGCACTAGCAACAGACCCCTTACGAACGCCCCAACTTTTAATGTATACATAGTACATCTATGAGCGCTTTTATCTACCAGTTTAGACAAATTCTTTTGGAAATGTTCGTACATGTTCATTTATTATAATTGCAACTTGCATAGGTAATGGGTGTGCTTCTTTAATTACGTGGTCCTGTGTAGCATCGTTGGTATTTTTCGCTAGATTAGTAGCATTAGTTAAAGTCGTTTCATGAATTACATATGATCCATCACGTGTAAGCTTAAACCCAACCCCGAGTGGAACCTGTAATACTGCGACTTCTCTGTTGTTAACGCTAGCCATTTTAAACTTATACTAAACTTTTTTTCAGTGTTTTCCTACAAACTTATTTATAAAGAAGTTAAAATACAATTTTACTTCTTCGAAATTAAAGAGGTAACTATATTTATTTGAGGAAAAAAAAATGAAAAATTTTATATAGTGTGTACAAATTTTAACATGTTTGAGATATCAGATGAATATGTTATCATGCAGGTTAACAATAGTTAAATACTTATAATATTTTAGCTACCCTTGCACTAACGATATTTTTTTAAATTTAGATACATTCTGAATAATGTTTAGTTTAAAAAAAAAAGAATAAACACATTTCCTCATTTTGGTTGAGCTATCTTGACTGGTGTATCTCCACTTTTTACTAAATCTGCTATTTCGACTTCGAATTGTTCACTAATATCTATAGTTTAATTTCATATCTCTAGATAGGAAATATCCTGTTTTTGTAATCCGTTAAATATTTTAAGTTTATATGAGCTCTGTATACTTGCAAAATAATCACTATCACACTTAAATACTCTACTGCTTTGTACTTTCTTTCTCATACAGCAGTGGGACTTTTAGATAGTCATTCCTCTTGTTGCAAGATTCGGGTAGACATATAATTTTTCTCTTTTAAAATTTTGGTTGAGTGATTCACTGTTATGACAGTTTTGGAAATGTTACTCTTTCCTTTGAAATTGCCGATTATCTTTACTGTGACGTAACACTAACAAGAACAATATTTTGTATTATAGATGTACCCCCACCAATGGGAGTATTACCAATATTGCAACATTAACAAGTGATTCACTGTTATGACAGTTTTGGAAATCTTACTCTTTCCTTTGAAACTGCCGATTATCTTTACTGTGACGTAACACTAACAAGAACAATATTTTGTATTATAGATGTACCTCCACCAAGGGGAGTATTACCAATATTGCAACATTAACGAATCAAGCCTGGAGTCCGATAAGAAGATGGATTTAGCAAAATGTACCGAGAGAACGACCAGCTCTTGTATCATAAATAAACATTCAACAAATTTCTTTATCAGTCGTGCCTTCTACTTTGACTTTATCCATACGGATTGGGTCTGCTCGGACTATATTCCTACCTTAGTTTTTTAATGTGGATATCTGTAGTAACATTACGAGGACTCGATTATTCTGATCAAGGTGAACCCACTTATTTTGGAGGCTTAGTGAAACTACTACTCTACTACTAGGTTTCGCAGGAGATTATTTCACAGTAATTTTGAATGCAAAACGAGAGTTGATATTAATAAATGCCAGTACACTAGAAAATTGTTATATTCAAGAAGCAGAAGCCATCGAATCGTATGGAAGTTTCGGCATATTAGGTAATGATGGTACAGCAGTAAAAGTGCCTTTTAGAAAATGGGCTCTATATGAATAGAAAGAAAAATCTTATTGATGTTAAATTATACTTAGAAGGTCTTGAACTAAATATTATGAAACTATTAAAAAATTATCTTTCACTTCATTTTGTATTAGAGGCAACATAGAATTATATGATTCTTATTTATTAGATACAAAGAAAATAACAGATATTAAATCAATCACTTCCCGTTATGACATTATTTCTTTACACGTCAACCTCGATTTGATTTTTACCAAGTTTTGACTATTAAATCTGGTAAAATTGTAGTAAAAGATAGTGGTTGGGCTTAGCTAAGCTTTTATTTTTAGAAGTTTAAAAGTGTAAAAATTTTAAACAGATATATTTTGTTCATAGTATTACATAGTACAGTTTAAATTATATAATAGATGTATGGTTTGGAAAAATAAATAAGTATATATTAATAAACACTTACATTCAGTCATATATGTGTTTTATTTAATATATCCCAACTGCCCGCACATCTGCCTTACATAATAAATCACCTGTCAAAGCATGTTATTAATTCAAGTTAATTGCTCAAGAGCCGAGACCGTCTCAGCAGGAGGTATACTCCGAATGGTGAGCGCCTCGGCTGGGGGTAAAAACCGAGCGGCGTGGACCATCAATTGTGCGCTTAATTACTGTACATTAATGGTGACAGCTATATTGGCTATTGTTGGGTTAGGGGGAATTTCAAAGAGACTAATTGGGTAGGTTAAATAAATATTTTTTAGGTTTAAAAATATCATTAGGTTGGGTTAAAAAGATTAATTTGGGTCACAGAGGTGGGTTAGACAAGATTTATTTGAATCGTAAAGTAAGTTGGGTGGCACAGATTGTATTCAGTTTAAAAAAGAAGCATTGAATACGTGGGCTATTCCCTCCGAAGAAAGGAGAATGCTAAACATACCTAGTATTGCGACTAATAGTCTTCGTGTACAAAGATCTTTCTTTTATAAAAGATATCACAAACAATAATAAAATCGTAGAAGGATTACTAGATGGCTTCATAAACGTCGCTTAGAATTTTACCTTTCAAATCCGAAATATAAATATATGTTAGCCCGCTTACTCAAATATCCTATTCTATCAATTTTAAATAGAAAGAAATTTTCGCGGACAAGAAAAATATAGTTAGAGAGGGAGAGATGCGGAATAGTATTTAATGATATAGGCACGGTTTGGAAATCCATAAGTAGAAGTATTAATTTCTTTTACGGTGCTCGCCATTAATGAATGCATCGATGCAAGTCATTCAAGACGAAAGGGATCTTTCAATAATTAAATATATGTTACTACCTCAGTATATATAAAGAAATATGTAATCAAGACGTAGACGAGATCCACAAATCAATAATATTTATCTCCGATAATCTTGCATTTTGCGTTCTACCGTGCCCTGATATGAAAAGTGGCTTAAGAAGGCTCTAAACGTGATATCATTCGCCCGATTAAATATCTTATATAGTTCAATAATACCCTATGAGCTCCTTTCAAGAAATTTTACAAACTCAGAAAAATATAATCTTCCCCTACCTGTATATTCATTATCACTTACCCAGTACGTTAAGTATGTCAATCAAATACTTAAGTAATGTTAATTTAAAAAATATCTATACAGTACCCATATCAGATATTCGAACAGATTTTCATCATTTAATTCCCGCAACACAAAAATATATTGCGTCGGATGATGATCCTATATTATATGTTTAATTTCATTTACCTGGGAAGCCGTAAATAACTAGGACGAGGTCAAAATAATTTATTTACATGTTCTGCTCTCCCCGATAGACAGTAAGACGATTTGCTAAGCTACTTAAAGAACCAAATCAGTTACAAAAAAGTGCCAAGTATTCTTCTTACAAGGGGATACAACGTTTATGATATCGACCAAAACTTCTGGTTCATCACAGTTACTCATCCACTACCAGCTACTATAAAATGTGAAGGAAGTGACCAGTATCATCAATGTCAATTCCCTTCTTAGACTTCAACCATATTAATGTAATAATAATAATAATACTTTTAGAGGAATTACAAGAGATGTATGATGTACATCGAGGGCATAGGGGCGTAAGTAGATGTCACACTGTTTAATTTATAACTCGATACCACATGGAAGCTGCTTCGATTGGCAGACTTAAAGTGGGTATCTGATTTGTGCAGCTGAATTAAAAGAATCAAGAACCGACGAAAAACTACTGTAATTTTTCTCATAAATATTCTTGTTCATTTATTGCCTAGAAAACCTCGTCGCTCTGGTGTCGGCAGATCGAGTACCATCTTTACAGGCTAAAACTAACTAGTGTCAATATATAACACATTGTTATTTAACCATATAAGAAATTCATTATTTTACCTAAATGTATTCATCCAAAAGAATCCAAAATAGGGATGTTCTTTGAAGGTAACGCTGAAATCTTTAACAATGTTTAAGATTCTTTCTCCAGCTGTTTCAGGTCCTGTGCAGTATGCCATAGAACTTACAATAACTTTGTTTAACTTTTCAGTAGCCATTATATACGGTCGAAAATAATAATCGGTTGGTGGAACGGTAAACCCTAAAAAATACAAAAAATGTTTATAATATTGTTGGTTACAAAATAAAGTTATTTATTATATATCTATATATATATATATATATATATATATATATATATATATATATATATATATATATATATATATATATATATATATATATATATATATATATATATATAGTATAATATATATATATATATATATATATATATATATATATATATATATATATATATATATATATACATATATATATATATATATATATATATATATATATATATATATATATATATATATATATATATATATATATATATATATATATATATATATATATATATATATATATATATATATATATATATATATATATATATATATATATATATATATATATATATATATATATATATACTGCTGCTGCTATTTATTTTATGTGTGTGGGTGTTTGTCTATCTGCATTAGTGGCGCTACTACTGAGACCTCTTATCTGTACTCTGGATGCACTCTAACCTCGTCTGAAGTTGAGAGTTAATAAGAACGATGCCACAACGTTTTTGTAATTTATTTTTATAAACATGTGACTTTTGTTTCATTTCTACTATTAACGGACACAATTGCGTTATAGGAAATTGCTCAGTAAGATAGAATTTCCTTCAGATTAAAACACCTTTTAGTATGAAATTATTTTTTGTTTGGCTTATATTGTAGTCAGTTAAAAATTCGTTAGAAAAACAAATATTACAGAGTTATAATCACGTCGGACGTCAATCGTTTTTACACAAAATTCATTTTATAGTTTTATACCTTCTCTATCAATTATCCTGAGAGTATATTAATGTCCATACAATATTTTTTTGACTGTGTGTACAGGTTCTGCTTGTTAATAATCAGGGGGCTAATGTAATAGGTTTTGTTTTGGCTCTACCACTAATTGTCGAAAAAGAGGTGTTTCAAAATAAGTACATTTATATGTACTTTGACTATGTAGATAATAAAATGAAATTCAACTGTTTTATAGTTTTTGTTTACGGTATATTGACTTCAAATTTAACTTACAAAAATGATAAATTTAGAAGTTGCTGGGTGTGATGCAGTCATAAAGTATTACTTTTATGTGTATATAGTGTTTTGAAACAGTTTGATAATACGGAACAACCTGTATTATTAAACTTAAATTAAATCTTAAAATTTGTTAGTTTAGATATCCGAGAAAATTATTCTAAGATAGAGAAGATTCTAAGATATTCTCTCCCTCTCTCTCTCTCGTTTCGGGGGCACAAAGGTCTAAACTACAAGAAAAATGTTTTCGACGTCTTCATAGTTATTTTCTTTGGCATTTAACAACTGACAAATGCGTCTGGGAGGTAATTCCCAATGAATTTATAGAATGGCTAGTGCCAATTTCCTAAACTTATAAAATAAAGGTATCGATCTTAGTATATACATGGTGTCCCATATAACCAGAAAAGATACAAAGATGATTAAATTAAAGAAAAGTTGCGTGTTGCTGAACCTTACAATGCCGTGTTTCGAAATTTGAAAAAATCCGATCACTTCCGAAGATATTTTGAAAAAACCGAATTTTCCCGATTTTGTTTTTATTTTTTTCTGACTCTCTTTGAAAAGATATGAAAATACAAATTTCACATTTTTATTGCTACTTTTCGTGCTATACAAGTTGATGTTATTAGATTTTCAATTTGGCGTTTCGTTTCTTAGCAATCATAATCAATTTTCTTTTTTTAAATAGTCGAAAAAAATTGTTTTATTCTTGAAAAATCCATAATTTTAATTCTAAATCCAGCGACATACCGCTCCTTACATTTATCCGACGTTTCGGAAGTAAAAACCTTCATCAATGCTATTTAATTTGAATTACGAAGGAACGAAACGTATGATCAAAAATCTAAATACGTCATCATATAGGGAAGAAAAAACTGCATAGGAATGCTAATTTTATTTTGATCTATCTTCTTTATTAAAATAAAAAAAAATAACTGCGAAAATTTTTATTTAAAATTTCAAGAATTCCTAGTTTGCAAGATAGCGTCATTCAATTTTTGATTCTACGTTTTCGCTTTTCTCGATCATCTTCAACTTTTTTTCAATTCAAAGACGTATCATGTTAAGAATATTTGCGTCTTTTTATAAACTAGGAAAAAATGCATTGAAACAATCTTATTTTGAAAAAGTCCTTTAATGGAGTAATGTCGGGAGATCGTGCAGGCCATTTTATGGAGTCATTAGTGGCGATGAATTTATTCTGGAAACGTTCGGTTAGATAGATATTCCATGTTGTTCCGAGAATTATGGGGAGGAGTCCCATCCCGCTGGAACCAGATATTGTTGCTTCCCGCCAGAAGAATGTTGTCAAGAATATCTTCTATATCAATATTCAAGAACTGAAAATATCTTTCTGAATTTAAAACATCTTCATAAATTATTGGTCCGATAATCCGTGTTCCTAAAATACCAAACCACACATTAAATCCAAAGCGATGTTGGTGCTTGGATGTTTGTAAACGATGTTCATTGTTTGTTGACCAATAATGTCGTTTAAATATTCCATTATTAGAAAAATAACTTTCATCCCACCAAATAATAGTATTTGTAAATTCACGATTTTCACATCACAAATTCTTGTCAGCCACTCGCAAAAAATCATTCTGCGCTGATGATCACTAGGGACTAAACTATGACAAATCCAGAATCTAAATGGACGACAACCTTCTTTGTGAAGTATCCTTTGAGCATTGGACTTAGGAACATTGTGTTCTTTTTCGATTGACCTTAATCTTACAGTATCGTCTTCCTGTACAGCCAGCAAAAAGTTTCGTCGGATATTTGAGCAAATATTGCCTTTCAGCCTCGAAACAATTTTTATGGCTTTCAATATTTGTTATGTCCGATTTGTCATCATTTGAAAAATGTGCCACCATTAAAAAACATCCACACTATCACAAGACAAGAGCAAGTTTAAATTTAATCAGTAAGATTTTCGAACTAAATACACTTCCTTACGTAAAATTTCGATTCATCAGGCAATATTGAAAGATCGTCACGATTTATTTAAAAACTTTCGTTTCAAAGCCGTAATGAATGAAATTGTTTACCGTTGCTTTGTTCGTTTAGAGAATGAAGGAGTACTTTTTGAACATCAGATTAATAAAGTTGTTTCAATGAATTTTTTCCTAGTGTAGTGTGTAGTTAAATAAAATACTCTGTTTTTTGATATTTTGCTTACTTGCACTAATTATAGATTTTAGATTAAAAATACAACGGACGCTAATATTTGTGATACCTCGTTGAATTCAGAATATCAAGGGCAATTTAAATGTGCTAAAATAAATTGAGATTAATTTAAAAAAAAATCGATGATGGTCAAGAAAAGCCAAAACGTAGAATAGAAAGTTTAATGACGCTATGTTATGTTTTAAAAATTTTAATTTAATAAAACCAGAGTACAAGCATTAACTTAAAAACCAGGAACAAAACAGTAGGGTAAGCTGGTGAGAAACACTCTACATAATACAATATCATTTTCTATATTTCTGTATCTGTATATTATCCGAAATAGTAGGTGAACAAGCCGCCTTACTTAAATATATAAAAAACAAGAATATCGGGGTAAAAGGATGCACTAAATTAAAAATGTTATGTTTTAAAAATTTTAATTTAATAAAACCCATGCTTCAACAATTGAAAATATACAGTGTTATTCATTTAAAAGCGAAACATTCCTGTATCTTAGGAATTAGCTACCAGATAAAGGGGGAAGGGTACGATTTTCGGGGAAAACATATTAGCAATTTTTTTAACAGAGTTTCCATCTTAGATTCTTACTTAGCACCATTAAGAAAAACTGCATATTTTTACATTTCAAATGCAAAATTCTCATAAACCATTAGCTTTAACAAAAACACTATTTCACATTTTTTTATAATTTTAACCATATTTAGTGAATTTGGGTAAAAAAATTGCTCTAAGACATTAAATTAACCTACAAACACAATAGCCGAGCCTCGAAGAACTCAAACAAGTTTCAAAGTACGTCTTAGGGGTATTTTCTTTCCTTAATTCAATAAAGATGGTTAAAGTAATCGAAAAATTTAAAATTTTGCATTTGAAATGTAAAAAAATCATTTTTTGCAAGCGCGTAGTTTCGAAAGTCTACGAAATATTTTATTGAAACTTCGAATATAGGGGTTTTTGCTAATTCTATTCAAATAATGTAAATCATCTCAAGTTCCATACCCAGGAGTTTTTGAGGATGCTGAACACTATCTATATCTGAAATTAAAATATCAACCACCATTCACTCCTGTTGGGGATTAGTTTTAGCTTTTTTAGCCTGTTTTTAAATCATTCATGTAAATCACTCCAAATTATCTACTCGATGACTACACAATTTTAGAGCTGAAATTGAAATATCAACTCCCTTCAAGATCGGCGAAAAAAGGTGCAAAAGGGGTGAAATTGCAAAAATTTAAAAGCGGCCACCAAACGTATATGGAACTCATTAAATGACAATAACGAATACTTGGTATATGTGAATATTATATTCTCTATATATATTGGATCCGCAGTCACATAGCGGGTGTGAATAAGTGTTAATTAGAGGGTGTGAAAGTGAGATATTCACTTGAAATCGGGTCTGATTCTTCAGAACTGATTTTCAAGAGGTCTTAAGAAAGCTTATTTCATTTTTAAGGTCAATTCAAAGTTATAATTGGATCCTTCAAAACTGTTTCCTGAGGGGTTTTCAAGAATTCTGATTCCATTTTTGGAGTCCACTCAAAAATACATACATTTCGAGGTTGTGGGGTGAAAAGTGATTAGAGGGGGTAAAATGTAGAGAGGATGAAATTAACATATTCACGTGAAATCGGATTGTCGCCCTTAAAATTGGTGCGTTGATTCCATTTTTGGGGTCAGTTCAGATATGTAGAAACAGAGGTGCAATTTTCACACTTTCACTTTCCTATTAGATATTTGAATTGACTACAAAAACTTAAATCAGAGCCTTTGAGGAGACCTTGGAGCCGGGTTTGAAGGCTCACATCTGGTGGCACGTGAAGATCTCACTTTACCTCCTCAACCCTTATTTACACCACATATAGAGGGCGGACCCGTTCAATACTATAGAGAATATAATATTCACATATACCAAGATATTGTATTTTTCGTTGTCTTTTCATCAGTCTCGTATACATTTGTCCGTCGATTAAAAACAGGGTAAATAAGCTAAAATAAACCCCCAATACCTCATCATTTACATGAATGATTTGAAAACAAGGCAAATAAGCTAAAATGAACCCCCTATAGGGGTAAAGGGGGCAAAATTTTCAACTTCAGCCTTAGAATTCCTGAAATCTTCCCAAGTATAAATGAACATCCTGCACAGCAAGGTGTATTTTGAATATTCTTACTTTTCGGAAATGGGGACATGCTTCAGAAGGTAAATGGTCAATCTGCGATGAACTTTTATTAAAAACATAGACATTGAACAATTGAAAAAGCGCACCACAAATTCTTAGAATTTAAAAAATATAAATGATAGGAAAATGCAAAAATATCTGTAGGACATCTATTTCTTTGCACAATTAAAAAGAATTCAAAAAATTTTCAAGCATCAATTCCGCTTATATACATTGTGGTCTAAGAAGTGTACGTTTTTAGTTTCTCAGAAAATATTATTCTTAATAAAAGTTGGTGCATCAAAAAATACTGTACTAGTATTAGTTAGCCTTAGAAAAGTCAAAGAGTATACAGGCTAGACAAAAAAATGTGAACAATGATCAAGAGAAAACTACTTTCAATTTTAAAAATATGGCAAAATGATATATAGAAAAGTTGTTTAGAATCAAAACCTTTGTTCAGATAAGAGAAAGTTCCTATTAAAAAAAATTCTGGAAATTCTGAATATCCCCCTTATTATTGCACTTTTGCCCAATAAACGGAAACGGAAAAGCAAGATCAAGTAACCCGTGCCTAAATTTTCAGAAAATTGATTAAATATTAATGTAACTTATTTAGACTTAATATTTTTAATAATAACAAATATAACGAGGGGTATGTGAAATATATTTCTGTTGCAAAGGCATTTAATTCATCTTCAGAATTTTAAATGTAATTTTTATAAAAGATAAATGACTAATCAAATTAGCATGCCTACAGAAAAAACTTGATATGTCTGAAATGTTGATGGTATAATATTTTTATTTCATTCTTTAAAATAGCTATTAACGTGAAAATTGCCAACATGTAGATTTTTCGACTTCTACTAAAACTAACTAGTGCTGATACAGTATTTTTTGATGCACTTACTTTTATCAAGAATAAAATTTTCTGAGAAATCAAAAATAAAATATTTTCCCATATGTTGCACAATTCTTGGACCACACTGTATAACTTATATATTGTTAAATTACAGGATCTCGAATGAAGATGAACGATTACATCTTAAAATATGAAGACTAACTAATAAATATACGTCTCTTCAGTAATATTTACCTCAAATCAAGTGATTAAAGGAAATAATAATTCTTACTATTTTAAAAATATCAATGTATATATATATGTATATATATATATATATATATATATATATATATATATATATATATATATATATATATATATATATATATATATATATATATATATATATATATATATATATATATATATATATATACATATATATATATCTATATATATATATATATATATATATATATATATATATATATATATATATATATATATATATATATATACCTCAACTCACTTTAAAAAAAAAAAAATGTATTACTTAAAATTGTTACAAAGGGTGGAGATCTATAGATCCCACCAAAAAGTACTTAGAATATTATATAAACTTAAAAGAATAAATAATGAGTACAAACTGACGTTGCTAGGCCGGTTCTTCAATTTATATCTTCCTTGTTTGCTGATTCAGGATCACGAGAATCTTCTACTGGATTCCGATGACGAAGTGTCAGGTGCTGTTTACTGGGAATGTAATATTGCATCATCTGTGCTGAGTCTGCTAGACGTGCGGCTCCATTACTGTTTATCTCGTCTGGGAACGTAACTTGATAAACAAGGACATCTTAAGACGCTTAAACGCATCTGAATATTGATTTAAAACTAACTAGTGCTGATACAGTATTTTTTGATGCACTTACTTTTATCAAGAATAAAATTTTCTGAGAAATCAAAAATAAAATATTTTCCCATATGTTGCACAATTCTTGGACCACACTGTATAACTTATATATTGTTAAATTACAGGATCTCGAATGAAGATGAACGATTACATCTTAAAATATGAAGACTAACTAATAAATATACGTCTCTTCAGTAATATTTACCTCAAATCAAGTGATTAAAGGAAATAATAATTCTTACTATTTTAAAAATATCAAGACGTCACCTAAATAATTTTTAAAATGACAAGAAAAACCTCACGAAGTTAGTCTCGCCTAAGGCAGTATTACCGGGGTTCCTATAAGAGTGGGCATTATATGCACGTTTGTTAAAATATAATTATAATAAGCCCCTCGAAAATTAGTACACAAACCGGCAATATTACTGGGCATGGTATAATCGAGAGCTCATATACATTACATGCACATGGGCCTTGTATTAATTATAAAATGTATGGGGATTCTTAATGCTTCTTTATTTGGTAAAATGTATAACTTTTGTTTAGAAAAAAAAATATATTTATATATATATAAATATATATATATATATATATATATATATATATATATATATATATATATATATATATATATATATATATATATATATATATATATATATATATATATATATATATATATATATATATATATATATATATATATATATATATATATATATATATATATATATATATATATATATATATATATATATATATATATATATATATATATATATATATATATATATATATATATATATATATATATATATATATATATATATATATATATATATATATATATATATATATATATATATATATATATATATATATATATATATATATATATATATATATATATATATATATATATATATATATACCTCAACTCACTTTAAAAAAAAAAAAAAAATGTATTACTTAAAATTGTTACAAAGGGTGGAGATCTATAGATCCCACCAAAAAGTACTTAGAATATTATATAAACTTAAAAGAATAAATAATGAGTACAAACTGACGTTGCTAGGCCGGTTCTTCAATTTATATCTTCCTTGTTTGCTGATTCAGGATCACGAGAATCTTCTACTGGATTCCGATGACGAAGTGTCAGGTGCTGTTTACTGGGAATGTAATATTGCATCATCTGTGCTGAGTCTGCTAGACGTGCGGCTCCATTACTGTTTATCTCGTCTGGGAACGTAACTTGATAAACAAGGACATCTTAAGACGCTTAAACGCATCTGAATATTGATTTAATTTATATTGAGCGATGTTCAAATCTTCAACATTGATTTTGTTTAGCTTTAGTGGTTTTAGATCTGGAAGATGAGTTTTCCCAGGAAAATGATTACAACAGTTGTAATGGATGATTACTGGATGACTGTTGTAAGTGACATTGTTGTAGACATCAATTTTGTGTTGGGTATGGATTCTTGTGGTACCAATAAATGCGTTGCAGTTAGGATGAAGCTTTAATAACGTGTTGTTGGTGATAATTTCGGTGATAACATCTTTGGATTCACATTTGATCGTGACAGGTAGTGGGTCTGAGACGGCAATCAACCGTAGATTTTGACTGAGTTCTTGAACATTATAATCTTCGGCGAAGACAACTGAAGTTTGACATGTTCTTGGAAGATGACTTAGTTGCTTCAGGAGTTGAGCTTCACATATGGCATCACTGTCAATTGCATATGGAAGCATGTTGGAGCAAATCTTCGTTTTACTTTCTAGGGTTTTACATGATTCCAAGTTCTGGAAGATGATGTATAATGAATCATCATTTCGGGCAATACATCGACTATCCAGTATTGGTATTGGATATAAATGGTAAAGAGTGTATTTTTCTGGTTCTACTAGTTTAAGAATATATTACTATATTAAGAACAAACACTATTCTTGAATCCAATTGATAAGCCTGTAGTTCAATAATATCCAAGTATTGAGCTACACTTAAAGTGTATGTTGGTAATAGAAGATTATTCTTTTGCAATGATTGTGATATATGCCTTAAGGATTCGATTAAATCAAAAGGTGTAACAATTGAACTAGGAAGAATTCTTAAGCGTGCAAAAGTAATTGCATTTATTATGTCATTTAAAGAGTTTTCAATAAATGTCAAACTTTCCATTAGTGATTCACACAAATCTAAGAGAGCGACTTGAGCTGAGTACAACTTAATTGAATCAGAAATATCCATTATTGATTTTTGAATTTCTACGATATCTTTGTTAAATGTTTCCTCATCGATTTGTAATTTTTGTCGTTACTGATATTTGATATTTTAATAAAATTTCGATTTGATATTCATCACGAGTTATTTTTTTAATACAATCATTAAAATATTCACCATCAGATGCGTTTAAGTTTCCGGTAATTGATTTCCAAACGGTACCTATTCCGTTGAAAATTCCATTTTTTTCTCTAAAAACGTATTTCTTTGTTTCGGCCATTATTTCTGTATATTTTTAATTTACAGATCCCGATATTTGCTTTAAAAGGCTTATGTGCGTCTGAACATCTGATTTAAAAGCTACCATACGGGGTACATCTTCATTTACATTATTAAGTACAGTATCTAAAATTCTATCATTAATATCTATAGTTTCCTTTAAAGGTTTAAGGTCTTTATCTACAAGAAGTCTCCATTAATCATTGGAGACTTTGATTGTGGCTTCTTCATGAAAGAAGATTCCAACGGTGTTATTTATTGTTGTTAGGGAGTACTGGGGCTCAACCAGGGATGATAATCTGAGGAGCCTAGAATAGAAAATTCATTCATAGTAGGGTTTTAGCCTATTAAAATTTATTTTGTTTTTGTAATTCGTTTTAAATTTAACTACAACAGCGGAATTTTCGAAAATCTCTAAAATTTTGAACGGACCGTTAAATTTATTTTGTGATACATATACATATACCTTATCTCCAATTTTATATTCGTGAGGATGTTGTGATATGTGTTGATCGAAACGTTCTTTTGCTTTTTCTTTTTGTTAAGCGGTTCTAGCTCGAGCAGTTTTATAAAGATACTGCATTCGGTTGCTTAAATCACGGACATATTTGGAAATGAGATTTTTCTCGTTATAAGATGAGATTTTTCTCGTTACAAATAGTTTTCATATAGAGGAAGTATGTCCAAAAATCAATTCAAATGGTGACCATGATTTTGATTTTTTGTGTTATTATAACAAATAACAGCACATGGGAGTACGTTAAAAGATCGTTCATTTGGATTTTCTTTTAGATTGGCTCGTATCATTTCACTTAGGGTCGCATGAAATCTTTCGATAGAACCATTAGATTGAGTGATGAGTTCATAACGGACAGTTAAGGCATAGTTTTGCGTTAGATATTCGTATAAATATTTGTTCTTTCGAACGGCGTTTTAGGGGTTTCAGTAATAACTGGAGGGTTATTAAAATTTTTTCTAAAACTTTCAACTTTTTGACATATTTCGCATTTTTTAATAAAGTTTTCTACGACTTTAGTAATTCCTTGCCAATTGTATTTTTCTCTAATACGTCGTAGAGTTTCATTTATTCCACGATATAAATTTGTTTTTCCACGGTAATAGGGGTCTAAAATTTGGGGAATTTTATCTTGATCAGGGGTTTTGACAATATTTTGACAAATAGTCAATTTGATATCTTTGTCTGCAAAGATAAATGAAAATGTTTGGAGAATTGGTAATTCAAGATTATTTTCGGCATAATACGTAGATACGATGTCAAATTTGTCTTGACATAAGTAAATTATATAAAACATTTACTGGGCAACAATTTCAGAGTCAAATGGAGAATTATAAAATTTCTTTGATTTTTTTACTGTTTTTTTTTACAAAACATATTAATTTGATTAAGGCTGAAATTAGAATTTTCTTCAAAAATTTCATCTAGTATTTTATTATAGTTCTTTAAATTTATTTTGTCTAAAGAAAGTTATTATATTTTTATGAGATTTGTCTAGTAATTGATTGTTAGAAGTCTCAATTTTTGAATAATCGATTAAAGATTTAGTTTCATAGAGATTAACAAATTTATTGTATTCATCAATAATTGTTTCTTCGTCGTATTAGTTTGTTGCGATTTCTTCATCTGAGTCACAGTTATTGGCTAAGATTTTTGAATGAAATTTAACACATTCTTGGAATTGATTTACTTTAATTCTCTACAGTGCGTCTGCGTTTTTGTTTATTTTTCCGGGTTTATGAATTATTTTGTAATTATATTCTTCAAGTTTAAGACGCCATCGAGCTAGTCTACTACCAGGCTCTTTAATTGAGGAAAGCCATGTAAGGGGACGATAATCTGCAATAGGGGTAAACCGTTTGACCGCCCACACTATTGCTAGCAGTTCTCGTTCAATAGTGGAATATCTGGTTTCTCCGCCACATAAGGTTCTTGAGGCATAGGCAATTGGTAAATCTTTGCGTTTTACTCCTTCTTGGGTAATTAAATGTCTTCTTTTCTCAAAAATTTGCATTTATCAGGTTGGATTTTAAGATTAGCGTTTCTTAGACATTTAAATACATCAGTAAGTCTTAGAATATGATCATGAATAGTAGGAGAATAGACGATAATATCGTCAATATATACAAGACATCTTTCATTTAAGATACCTAATAGAATATTGTCCATTACACGTTGAAATGTGAACTGGGCATTTTTTAATCCAAATGGCATTCCTATGAATTCGTAATGATCATTTTCTACATTAAAAGCGGTTTTAGGAATATCTTTAGGATCTATTTCAATTTGATGAAAACCAGAGGCAAGATCGAGTGTTGTGAAGTATTGACATTTTCCTAATTGATCCAAGAGATCTAAAATATTAGGCAAAGGATATTTATCATCGATAGTCCATTCATCTTGCTTACGGTAGTCGATAACTACGCGCCATTTTTGTTTTCCGGAAGAGTCAAGTTTTTTGAGAACAACTCAAACTGGAGATGATCAAGGAGAAATGGAAGGTCTGATAATTCCTTGTTCTAACATGTTACTTATTTGAGATTTTACTTCTTTGTGTATTTAAGGGTATCTGTAAGATTTGTTAAAAATATGTTTGGCATTGTTAGTGTCGATTTAATGTTTGATCTCATTAGTGAATGTAAGATGATCTTTAAGATATAATATATCTTCGAATTCTAAACAAAGGTTTGTAATTAATACACATTCTTCATCATTAAGTTTTTCTGTGCGAAGCTGGGATTTGATGTTTTGAAAATGATGTGGAATATTTTAAAATTTATTTTCAGATAAATTGTAGTTTAGACAATGTTGTTAGGTTAGGTAGATAGGGTTCAATTTGTATTTCAGAAAAATCGATAGTTTTAGAAATTGCATTAGCATTAATTATTGAAGTTAAAAATTCACCTTTTTTCGTTAACATGGACTAGGGCATTAGGGATATGTACCTTTTCTATTTCTTGTCTTGATAGGATAGCGTCTGTATTAGTTAAATTATACTTTAGTTTAAACACTTTCTCTGTTCTGCCTTCAATACTAATTTTATTTTCATTTAAATGTTCGTTTCTTTTTTTGATGTCATTTGTTTTTTGGATTTAGGAAAATTCGTCTTCGATTCGATATAATAAGTTTTGAAATTAGTTATTAGTTGTCGATTCTTTAAATCAATAGTTCATTGGTAATGTTCTAAGAAATCAAGGCCAATGATACCGTCAAAGTCTATAACTAAAATTTATTAGAGTCGATTCAGTAATTAAAAGTTTTTTGTCTGTTATCCCTTGTATAGAAACTTGTTCAGGGAATCGTTGTTTATAATATTTTACAATGTTTTCTTTGAAAATTGATATACCTGCACCGGTATCGATAAGTAATTTAAAAGTATTCGTTGCATCTTTATTATAGATTAAGTGTCTGGAATTTACAAGGAGAGGGTTTAGAGAAATTTCTGTTCTATTTTGTGGGTATTTGTAGTCAAAGGAGGGCTTACATTTAATGTCTGAATTTGATTTTGTATTTCTGTTATTTCCAAATCGTCTTGAAAAGGTTTTGGTCGGGGTACAATTGAAAATTTTGGTTTTCAGAATTTTTAATGTATTCAGTTTGATTATATTGATTTGTGTTAGTATAATTATTGGGATTAGTTGATTGATTAAATTGATCGAATTGGAAGTTGTGATCAAATGTTTGATCATAATCATCACTATTAGGATTAGAAATTTTTTCGTTTGAGTAAGTTCTATACTCATAATCATCATATTAATTATTTTCAGAACACTCATATTGGGGTTCGACAAAATGGGCTCCTTGATTATTTTGAAAATGTGGATTTCTTTGAGTAACTGTTTGTCTTTGATTATTCTGATTTGATTGATTAGGTGTATATTGGGGTTTTGTTTGGTTTCTTTGTGGGTTTGGGTAAAAATGTGGTTTTTGAAAGTTATTTGTATTTTGAAAATTATTTGGTCTTGGTTGGAAATGTTTCTCATTAAAAGAATAACTTGTACGCTGTAATTAAGGATTTGGATTAAAATTTCCGGTCCTTCTTATGTGTTGATTGGTTTTTGGTAAATTAGGTTTAGGGTTTTTTGTGTTTCGAAATAGGATAATTGGAATTCACGCCTAATTATTATTTGAGCTTCAAGAAAATTTTGGGGATTACTTGCTCTTATTAGGTGCCCTATCCGAGGATCTAGACCTGTTAATAGAGTACTTAACCGTTGTAAATGTTGAATTAGAGAGGATAAATCTCTAGTATCGCCAAAGTGAGAATTTAAAAGTGGTTTTATCTCAGTATACATTAATGGATTCCTAGAGCTTATTAATTGCGCTGCTTTACCCCGTAATTTATTTTTTATGTGAATGACTAAAAATTGTTTTTGGTTACCCGAAGGCATATTATAGCCATCATAATCATTTATAAAAGTTTGTAAAAATGTTTGGTCACCATCATACTCTGGGACACTAGAAAATATTTCTGATAATATTTGTAGGGCTCAACTTGAACTTATATTTTTATCAGGAATTTTGATGAATATACAATATACCAAAATAGAATGAAATCAAAATAATCGATAGTATTATTATTAATGACAAAATTGTATATTATGTACACAAAGGAATATTCTGTGTTGTCGATTATCAGTATAATCGGCAAAGGTATGTATGAATATAAAAGTCTGTTCAAAGTACATAAAATTAAATTTATTAACTTTATTATATACTTACGATGTTATTTTTCAATTTAAATAACGTTTAGTGTCAGTTAACAGTATAACTAGCACAAGGAAAATTTAAATTTGTTAAATATGTTTTATTTCTGTTAAAAATATGGTTCAATTAACAGAATAATTGAAAAGATCTGGCTAGAAAAATAATTGAATATTTTCTCAAAAAATGGAAAATATTTTTTTTCAGTGTAGTTGATCGGTTAACTGAATAATCTGATATTTTGACTAGAGTTTTAGTGTATTTTCTTAGACTAATTGGTTTTTCTTGATTTTTACTTAGGATATCAATTAGCAGTATAATTGATTGTTACAAAAATATCAATTAGCAGTATAATTGATAATATATTGAAAAGTCGAACAGTTTTAGTTAGACTTGAATATGTTTTGCTCTTTTGCAATAAAAATATGTAAATATACGTGATGATTCAATATTTATTAACAGTAGTAGTAGAAACATTTGCTTCCTTTTTGTCTTGTTCTCTAACAGGGGTCGCTACCAGGTGTTCCTAATTCGTAGGTCTCTGTCGAGCGAGAACGCCAAGGGACGAAAGGTTCTTCTGATCAAAGGGCTGGAGTCCACCGTTGCCAGTTAGTAAACACTTGTTCTCACAACGTATTCAGATCCGAATGACTGCGCCAATTTGTTACAGGTGGTTTTTCACAACTCACTTTTTAAAAAAAATTATTTATTGCTTAAAATTGTTACAAAGGGTGGAGATCTGTAGATCCCACCAAAGAGTACCTAGAATATTATATAAACTTAAAAAAATGAATAATGAGTGAAAACTGACGCTGCTAGGCGTATATATATATATATATATATATATATATATATATATATATATATATATATATATATATATATATATATATATATATATATAAGCATTATTATTTGTGATATTTTACTTACCTAATATCATAATTAATCCTAATCCTAAGTAATGTCTTCTCCATCGAACACATATTAGTAGTTAGAGTATCGTCCAGAGCACAAGATGGTGCACGTAAATACTTTCAACAGAGATCCTGTCAAAGTAATGAACGTTACGAATATAGATTCTTTTTCAGAAAATTGGCTTAGGAATATTACTGAACCTAATCTACTGTATCTACTTTTAACCCAAAGCTTGATGAACGCCTTCATTAAATTTGTTTATTTGAAAATAGTAAAAGTGATGCAGTGGGGAATTAACTCTACGGTAAATTCCACCACATTAAAATCACCAGAAAGACACCTTACGAGGTATTTTTTGGATATCGGCCTTGAGGAAGAGTGACTCATTTCTTACCTTCCAGGTCACATGCGATAAACGGCAAGAGTTAGAAGTGTTACGAGGCGAAACTGTTGAAAGATCCAGGATTGATAACAATTACAAAAGTGTGTTACGCTGTCACGTATTAATGGTTACATCAGTCACGTTGTACATATATGCATGTATGTGTGTCTATGTATGTATGTATATAAGTATATGTATGTGTATATATTTATATGTATATCCCTACATTCATCACTTAATAACGGTTAAGTGATTCAAATATGTTGAACGATGTATTAAGATACTTACGTAATGACGGCTGGGTTGTTCACGTAGGATGAACATTACGTCACATTGCTTCACGTAGCAAAGGTTATGGTGGTAAAGTTGCAAAGGCGTGCCATATATGTCCAGTTATGAGGGACCAAGCGATGTAGAACTGTTACGAGAATTCAAACGGTGCATGACTGCTTATACGAGCATATGCCTTTCTGACCAGATGAAGTTTTTGTTACGAGAGAGACAAGGGACCCATTATTAAAACAAAAGTATTAATAACGATCTATACGAGTTAGGTATATATGCCTAGTTACGAGGGTCTAAGCGATGTAGGACTGTTACGAGAGTCCAAAGGGTGTAGGACTGCTTATACGAGCATACGCCCTTCTGATGAGATGAACTTCTTGTTACTAGAGAGATAAGGAACCGACTATTAAAACGAAAGTATTGACAACGATCTATACGAGATAAGTATATATGTCTAATTACGAGGATCCAAGTAATGTAAGACTGTTACGAGGGTCCAAACAGTGTATACGATCATATGTTCTTTTTGTTATAATTGTTTTCCTTATCCTTGTAGGATATACGGTATTATTAATTTTCTTGTGTATCTTTTTATTTCAGTTTAGTCCTGTTTCACGAGGACGTAAGGTGATGTCAGGTTAGCCAACTGTAACGTAATTCCAAGAAGGCACCTTCAATCTATCCTTATAATTCGAAAAGGTATGATTCGTACTGTGACGCATCTCATTGTTGACGAAGTTACGTGAGCAAGGGTCGAGAAAAGGACAATCCTTTGGAGAGAGCAGTCTCTTAATAGTTTAATATAGTTATAGTGCATACTTAAGCCTTGTGTATCAGTTCTATGATTTACCAAATTATTTAATTTTATGTGTATCATTTCACTGATGTTTCTTTTAGTATAGTGCTTTTCTTTGTCTTGGTATCTTGATAGTTAAATGTATGGCCTAGTGGAAAAGTGATGTTTAGATAATGCAATTTTTTTCTTTTTTGTTGATGTTTATTACCCTACAGCCGTACTTGTGAGCTTATCCTTCAAATACCGCCTGTTAATGCCTATTTAACACAGTTATGACATGGAATTTAATTAACCAAATTTGAGCTCAATTCGAGAGGTGTTGGACTCTTTAGTTTTGAAAACAGCACATTTGATCTTAAATTATAAAAAGCTAATTTACAATTTTAATTCTTTTCTTGCGTGTTAAATTGGATCTGTTTTGACAATGATTTAATGTATGAAAAATTAATTTTTTTATGTTTTTGATAATTATTCTGTTTACTGACGTTGTAAGGTAGTTATTATTTCAATCTAGATAACAAAATTTTTATGATGGCTATCTTATGAGGCATGGCATGTGACGAGAGGTAGTTGACCACTCTACCCGAGGACGTTGGTTTTGTATACCAATTCGTCAATAACGTGCCTTCGGAGTTGCGTCGAATCATTACGTCAGGGAATGGTATACATGTGTCAGTTTCCATTACCATTGTAAATTTTAATTTATGGTAGACGCCATTTTTTTGCTTGAGTTTTATTGACGCTTTTTTTGCTTGAGTTGAGTTGAGTTTTATTGACGATTCTTCTTATATTCTCGCCGTCTTTGTGCAAAATATCTTAAGCCAGATAACGACGACATTTAACTTTAATATAAACAATTTCTTTGATTTTGTAAAGTTCATAAAATGTGTAAAAATACGTACCCATATAGCGGCGTACACTAAAATTCCAAAAAGTATTTTTTTAAATATTATTGAATGTTTATTTAAGAGAAGTTATTTCTCATTTGATAACCGATTTTTACTTGCAGTTGGACGGATCAGCGATGGGTAACCCTGACACTCCGATTTTGGCTAATCTGGTTATGAATAAGATCTTTATGAAGATATCAAAAAACCACCCTTTGATCCACCTTTTAAGATTTTCTTCATGCATAATTTAAAAGATCTATAGAAAACATTTTTTATGGTAGCTATTTTATGAGATATGGCTGTGACGAGAAGAGGTAGTTGTGCACTCTATCCGAGGATGTTGGTTTTGTATTCGTCAATAACGTGTTGTCTGAGTTGCGTGGTACGTTTCACGTCAGCATGCATTTGTTTCTGCAATTTCCATTTTCATTCTAAATTTTAATTTAGAGTGAAAGCTATTGAAACAATTTAAAAGGTCTTTTATTTTATCAGAAAGGCTCGAGAGAATGGTATCATCGACATACATTTTATCAAAGGTAAGTCAAAGGGTAGTTTTTTGATATCTTCATAAAGACCTTATTCATAACCAGACTAGCCAATATCGGAGTGTCAGGGTTACCCATCGCTAATCCGTCCAACTGCAGCTAAGATCGGTTGCCAAATGACAAATAACTTCTCTCAAATATAAATTCAATAATATTTAAAAAAATACTTTTTGGAACTTCCGTGTACGCCGGTATATGATTACGTAATTTTACACATTTTATGAACTTTAAGAAATCAAAGAAATTGTTTATATTAAAGTTAAATATCGTCGTAATCTGGCTTAAGATATTATGCACAAAGACGCCGAGATTATGGAAAGAAGCGTCAATAAAAGTCAAGCAAAACAATGGCTTTCACCGTAAATTGAAATTTACAATGGTAATGGAAACTGACACATGCATACCATTTCCTGACGTGATGACAACGCAACTCCAAAGGCACGTTATTGACGAATTGGTATACAAAACTAACGTCTTCGTGTAGAGTGGTACCTCTCGTCACATGCCATGCCTCATGACATAGCTATCATAAAAATGTTATATAGATTTTTTAAATTTAAACAGCTCTCAGTATCATAGACCTAACATTGATAAAGTTAAGGACATTTTAAAAAATAATATCTATTCTACAAAGTTAGTAAACAGAATACTTAACAACTATACTACTACTACTACTACAAATCACTACCCTAAAAAAAACGGCAGGGAGACATCAGAATATTTTAAATTTTCATACATTAACTCATTGTCAGAATAGATTCAACGTAACATTCAAGAAAATAATCAAAATAATATAATATAAGAACATTAAATGTGCTGTTTTCAAAATTAAAATAAAAATTAAAGGATCCAGCACCAATTGAATTGGGTTTTAAAATTCCATGTCATAATTGTGATAAGTGTTACTTAGACATTACCATGCAGCATTTGACGAATAGGTTGGAACAACACGAGTGCGACTGTACGGTAATAAACATGAATTGAGCTCAAATTTGGTTTTTAAAATTCTATGTCATAATTGTGATAAGTGTTACTCAGACATTACCATGCAGCATTTGACGGATAGGTTGGACCAACACGAGTACGACTGTAGGGTAATAAACATCAACAAAAAAGAAAAAACTGTATTATTTGTACATCACTTTTCCGCATGTCATAATTTTAATTTTCAAAACACCACCATATTAGACAAAGAAAAGCACTATAGAGAAAGAAATATCAGTGAAATGGTACACATAAAATTAAATAATTCGGTGAATCATAGAACCGGTATACAAGGTTTAAGTGTGCCATAAAACCATATTTTGAAATGTTACAAAAAAGTACTTCTCGACATACCCCGGTAAACAATTTATGTTCCAAGAATTACACTTGCGTTACTTGATGGAACTGATAAGACCTATCAATCTAGAAAGCATTTAGTCGTCGTCTTGTTGTTGCGGGTCCCGGATATTATACACGTGTTTTTAATTAATATTTTTTGTTCATATTAAAGCCCCAAGACCTTATAAATGCACTTTTATTCGTTTGTTTGATGTTATATATTGTAATTTTTGTATATGATATACTTTAGGTGTAAAACTGATATGTGTTTTATGGAGAAGACTGACTACTCTAATTCTAATGTTTACGTAAGCCTCTAATTAGCAGATTAGGTAAGTTAAATATCGCAATTGATTCATTTTATTTATTGTTTTCTATTTATTTTCTTTGTGGTTTCCTCTTTGTTCGTATTGATTTGTTTTTTCTGATATAAATGTTTTATATATGGAGGCAAAGAAAAAAAACAAAAAAAAACAGATTGTATTTATTGGAAAATTAATTTCTGTAATAATTTCGTTTTCTTTTCTTATTTACTAAATATTAAAGCATATATTTTCCACAATAAAGCAAAAAACAGAAAATATTTAGAGCTACCTATTTATTGTAAATATTATTGTTGTATTTCATATATATATATATATATATATATATATATATATATATATATATATATATATATATATATATATATATATATATATATATATATATATATATATATATATATATATATATATATATATATATATATATATATATATATATATATATATATATATATATATATATATATATATATATATATAACGAAAAATAAATCGTCGAAACGTTGGCCAATTTTAAAAACTCAGGTTAGATTTATGCTCCTAACCCGCTAAAAAACATATTGTATTTAATTTGAGGGACGATACTTCCACACACCATACAATGGAACCAACAAGATGGAATAAAATATTATTTTTCATTTTTTTATTAGTGCTGCAAGTAAATTTTGGTAAAATTGTGAATGACGTTATAACCGGCGCGTGGCCTGATCCAAATGTGACCAGAGTATATCATCGCAGAATTATTTCCCTTTGAAGATTTAACCGCGTTAAAACACCACTGTTAAAAAAATTAATTAACTACTGCGACCTATTGAATTTAATAACAGCTGCATGCAATATGGTCTGCATTAAAGTGTCTATAAAAGAGTGCCAGTTTTTGAAATTAAGAGAAAAATTAATTTCAGGTAAATTAATATATTTGATGGAGGTTTTATGCATAGCTAAATGAGATATAAATACGTACAATTACTTAATGGGATCTTAACATCTACATTTGCCGTCATTACGAAAAGGATGCAAATCTACTAGGTTTAAACCATGTAAGAAGGGTAAAAAACATCTATGGGCGGTACTTATCGTGGTAGGTACTTAAACTATATTAAGCTATACAGGGTTATTCACGCAACCCGTTCATTAAAAGTTTTTGATGATGCCATTTAGATAAAAAATTCAAATTTTGGGATTAGGGTAAGGTCAGGGGGTACTTCTTTTTTGAAATATTTTCAACTTCCTGTCACTTCGGGTTTAACCGGAAGTTGGTATCAACTTGCTTATTTTAAAGGAACACCCTGTATTTTATGATATTTTTGATTCTACGGAGATATTTTCAAACTTCGGGTTTAACCGGAAGTTGGTATCATGCTACATTTTAAAATGCTATTTTATGTAAAATGCTATTTTATGTGTCCTATACCTGGGTTCAAGCGTTCTTAAGGTATTTGTCCTTGAACCGAAAATGAGCCTTCGGGGTACCAAATTTTAAAATCTCATATTTTTGTAAGTTTTGAAGATATAATCTTCATATTTTGCAGACGATCGGTAAATAATCTTAGGTTTCTATTTTTTTATTGAATTTGTCTATTTCTATACAGGGTGTCCTAAATTCAGCGGCAAACATTCACATTTTCAAAGCCGCTAAAGTCTGTTTTTTTAAATGGGACACCCTATAACTTTATGCACTATCAAATGTAGAATTTCATTTTCTATCGAACTGTATTAAGGTTACCTATATATATATACCTATTCGTAACCATTTTCGAAATAATTGGGTTTTATAAAAATATTGTATGAATTTGCTTAAATGTTTACATGTTCCAATGGTGAGCCATGGAAAAACAATTGAGATCCAATATCCAATATGACAGATGATTAGTATGGGTTATTTATCGAAAGCTGTCAGTGATAAACTAAATCTTCTAAATCGAAATGGAAGAATACTCAAACGCTGATATTCTCAATCTATTTTATATTCATGGAGAATATTATAAAATTTTGGAGAGAACGTATCCTGTGTTTAATGAACGCCACCCTGATTTGCCGCCAATGAACAAGTCAAAATTCAAGAGGATTGAAACGAACTTTTTGCGTTTTGGCAAGGTTAAAGTTACAAAAAATTTTCCGAAACCAGTGACAAATGCCGAGGATAACGTAATAAACACATTAGCGTCCGACGAGTAGAATTTTGCGAATTCATATTTTTGAAAATTCAAGAGGACCCTCAATTCCTTTCAAAAATATTTTGGACCAATGAAGCGAAATTTTCTAGAGAAGGAATAACAAATAGAAGAAACGAACATTTCTGGGCAGCAGAAAATCCATGTTCTCAAAATAGGTTTAGCTTCAATGTTTTCGGTATAGTATTAAATGATCAGGTGCGGTACTGTATTTATGAAGACAATTTAAACAGTATTTGGAAATTCTACGAGGGACGGTTTCTGAATTTATAGAAGAAATTCCTATTGGTGAGCTGCAAAATTATTGGTATCAATTAGATAGGGCACCAGCACATAATTCCGCTGCAGTTTATCTCCAATTATCTCGAATTTTTAAAGATCGCTGGATTGGTCCCAATGGCCCTTGGAGATGGCCCCCGCGATCGCCTGATTTAACACCCCTAGACTTTTATTTATAGGGATTTATCAAAGGTAAAGTCTATGCTTCCCCAGTAAATAACCAACAAGATTTACTGGACAGGATACGAACAGCTTTTGCCGAATTAGAAAAGGGACAAATTCAACGGCCCACAGCAACTATACAAAGAAGAATTGAAATGTGTCTTCAAATGAACGGACAGCATATAGAACATTTGTTATAATTCAATTTTATTATTTTATTTATTTATTGTTGATTGTTACATTGCTATAATTTTTAAGTTCACTAAAACAAGTTTAGAACAGTCTCGAACTCAGTAGATATGGTTAAAAATAATGTAAACAATTTATTACATTTTTTATAACTTTAACTTTTCCGAAACGAAAAAATTTCGTTTCAATCCTCTTCAATTTTCTCTTGTTCATTGGCGATCAATGAGGATCTTTTTCATTAAAAACATGGCACGTTCTCTCCAATATTTTGTAACATTCTCCGCGAATATAAAATAAATTGAGAATATCAGCTTTTGAGTGTTATTTAATTTTAATTTAAAAGTTTCAAATCAGCTGTCATGTTGAATAGAAAAAAGCACAACAATTGTTTTTCCATGGCTTACTACGGGAAGATGTAAGCATTTAGCAAATACATATGATAGTTTAATAAAAACCTGATTATTTCGAAAATGGTTACGAATAGCTATAGGGAAACTTAATACAGTTCGATAGAAAATTAAATTCTACATTTGATAGTGCATAAAGTTATAGGGTGTCCCATTTAAAAAAACGGTTTTTAGCGGCTTTGAAAATGTGAATGTTTGCCGCTGAATTTAGGACACCCTGTATAAAAAAAGACAAATTCAATAAAAAAATAGAAACCTAAGATTATTTACCGATAGTCTGCAAAATATGAAGATTATATCTTCGAAACTTACAAAAATATGAGATTTTAAAATTTGGTACCCGAAGGCTCATTTTTGGTTCAAGGTCAAGTATCTTAAAAACGCTTGAACCTAGGTATAGGACATGCTACATAAAATAGCATTAAAATTCTCCGTAGAATCCAAAAATATCATAAAATACAGAATGTTATATTTAAAATAAGCAAGTTGATACCAACTTCCGGTTAAACCGGAAGTGACAGGAAGTTGAAAATATTTCATAAAAGAAGTACCCCTTCACCTTACCTTAATCCCAAAATATGAAATTTTTATCTAAATGGCATCATCAAAAACTTTTAATGAACGGGTTGCGTGAATTACCCTGTATATAATCACTTGTGGTAAAATAAATTCCAAACGGCAAATAAGTGGCGTGGCTGGAGTGTTCCTCTCTTAGTTTCTCTTGAGGTTTCTTCGTATTGAAAATATAGAGAACGTTTGTCTGTGGATGCCAAAGAAATTATAAATAAGGTTTATTTAACCCTACCGAAAGCGAAGTTATGACAAACAAAACGTTTTAGAAGAGCTACGTATATTTTGACGAAATTACCAGATGCAATTATTTGGAAAATTGTGAACAATCCTCTTGTAGAGAGCAAAATAAGAAATGATAGCGGCACTTTTCAAAGTAAGATCGGCCTGATGAAGAAGTAATACGGCGCAAAATTTATTAGCTTTACGAAGAATAAAATGTGCCCACATTGGATAATTTACTACGAAAACTCGAAAAAGATGAAATTGGAATTAAATATAGTAGAACTACTCTATGGAAGTGTATTAAGTAAAATGGTTTTTAAATTTAAAAAGTCAATAAGAAATAAATTATTATGAAATCCAGGAGACTTTAGGAATGGAGCCTGAATTTCTTGAATAATGAAACTTGAAATCAAACTAGGTCAAATATTTATTTGTAAGAGACTTGGTATCACACTCACGATATTCCTTCAAAAGTTTTGGTTGATTCCAGCGATAAATGTAAATCGAGAGCTCCATCAAACCCAGGCCATCATGAGGATATAACGTTAGTATTATTCCAACGTAAGTTGGATTGCAGAAAAAACTATACTCTCGAATACCGATTAAACACTATGATACCTTATGTAACTAGTTCAAATCCAGTCGGAAATTTGAAAAGAGAATAAGTGATTTTTTTTGGTTCCCATCCCATCCCATAAGCCGCTATACTTATACCCAATTATATAATTAAATTCATCTCGCATGGCGATGATATTTTATTAAGTTGGTAAATCTTATCTATTAAAAGAATTATTTACTCCTAACGCTCTTATATCTACCTTAACAAATATTACAAAATCGGAGAAGGTTCAATTTGTCTTAATTACTACGTTGTTACCAGTGGTTTTTGGCTGATTTTCTCGCTGATCTAGCTCCTGAAAACGAATTTAATATTAGTTTAGCAAATGCCCGCAAACAGGGATTCTTCGCAATTTCAGAAAGCTCCGATAATGTTTTCCTGACTGAGGAATCCTTTTATATACGCAAGAAAACTGAGCAACAGCCTTTTCCTGTTGCTTAGTTTTGATGAATTTATTTATCATATCGGAAAACAGACTACCTGTTTTTCAGACTATTATGTTGATCCAAGTTATTATTATTATTATTACATTTCGTAGATTTCATGTGTATTGTAACCTATTTCCACAGCTTTTGCAACCACGTCGATAACCTATGTACCTATTATCGCTCTCTCGCTATCGGGATGCCTACACTCGGCCGTATTTAGATTTTTTCCGGGTACTTTACACAGTATTAATTTATTGCTTGATTTTTCAGGTAGAACCGGGTGATAAAGGTTCTGAAACGGTAGAATTTAATATTTAATGAGTCCGTCTAGTTTACAAATGCGTTTTGGAGACATATCAGCGCCAGAATAGTTTCCATGCCTACAAACCCATTGATAAAGGAAACAAACATCTATATACTTGATTTGTTCGTCCTAATTTGCCTTATAACAGATTTTCATGTTTTCATGTTTGTCCATCATAAAAAAGTCGCAAACGTTTAGTGGTAGGTTATAACACAAAGGATGATGTAATGCAAAATTGCAGCGTGGGCATTAGTATTTCTGGCACGGTGTCGGGCAAAGGGATATCTCTATTGTATTTGAGACACTCAGTAACAACCAGTTTTGTCAGAACAACTATCAACATCCAGCAAAGTGTAAGATATTTATACCCCTCTCTTGTTCTTCCCACAAAATCCATTATGTTAGGGCGAGCAATTGGTTATCACGATTACGATATCCATTCCGGTGTACGACTTCAATGGTATTTGGCTTAAGGAAGTTACGTCGAAATAGTTACCAGTTTCTATCAACTTTCCACTAAATTTTAAACAAACCCGTGCTAGAATCTCAACATTGCTAGAGCAATATGCAACAACGTCATGTTGCATATCAAATTCGTCATTTCTTTTGCTTCATACCATTGTAAAATTTTCTGTCTATCGCTGTCCTTCATCGTATCCGGTGAATAGTAAGAAACATCTGGTAGCGGCCCAGCGTAATATTCCTTCTCCTTTATGTTAAATATATGCGGGAAATAACGTTTTTATTGTCCTTTTAATTGTCTTCTAGTTCAAATGAAACGGGCAAATTAGCCAATGCCATCGGAAAATAATTTGACCAATCCAAAAACTTTACATTACCTACAGACAATGAAATAATTTTCATATCCCTCATTACCCTCTGGTTTAACATCTGTTTGGTATATAATTTAACAGAAACTGATATTCAAAGTCTTAAACATTGTGGGCTAACACAACAATACTGAAGGATCTGCTACAATCCATGTATTCAATTTTCTGTGAATCAGGACATGCGGGAACTTGCTGAGAAGTGTGACATATACAATCACTATGGTGTTCTTCTCATTTTGGGATATGTGCACTTCTCGCAATAAAAAGTGCAGCAAAATTTAACTGTCAATGAACTAATTAACTTGTGGTTTCCCTTGTGGAATAACAAACGTAATTTTTTACTGTCTGGATCATTATATATAATATTGCCAACCTTTCTACTATATTGGTACCCCACAGCTTTGTATTTTTCATTCAGATAATTTTGACCTTCTTCGATAAATTTCGTAGCTCTTTGCAATTGTAGTTTTCTTATGTCCCTGCGTAATTTGAGATAATCAGGGTGTATCAACCAGTGCAAAATCCACTACAATCGTGCGGTGCAGACACAAGTTTTCTTTTTGTTTATAGATATTTCCTTTTGCATCCTGCATTTTTCCTCGAAAAAAATTATTTCCCGTCATTCCCCTTTCTTGAGGCATCTGGACGATGGTCACGCTCAGGCAAACGTGTCTGTGTTCATACTCGTTAAATTGAAAATTTCCACTTATTATCTTCCAAACGTTCTCATATTTTATCTTCTCCGTAAACTTAAAAGGAATCCATCCCGTAGCCCTTGAAAATTCCTTAGTACAGAAAGAGAATCCTATTTGATCATAAGGCTCACCGTTGTTAGCCGTGAGATTTATAACATCCGATATTGCGTCACGCATACATTTCACTGGATCTTCCTCCTTGGTGCGCCCCTGTAGATTAAAACATTTCACACTCTTCAAATGATCCTTCGTAATAACTAATGTTTCCATCCTATATTACTTTTGAAAGGATACACATAGTCGTTATCATTCGAAGCGCTTATATCAGCGGGCTAATCACTTCCGCGTAACCGCCATTTATTTCCCAAACCCTGGGGGTTCATGTCGGTGACGTCTCAGGTATTTATTGAAACTTAATGTTATAGTATTACTTGAACAACATTCCCATATTCATTAGGTTTATGGTAATTATCACTATAGAAATAATATTAACTATGATTGGTTTTAATTTCATAAGCATAAATACTCCAAAAAATCGAAATTGTTAGTTTTATATGAAAACATTTGCAATATTTTGCTTTTGTCTTATAGAATGGAACTAACTTATGGTTCGATTACTAATACATAAATATAAATAAATTTTCAGCAACTCACTGCATATACACTTTTCAATTAAAATTTATTCTAAAAGCAAAATAATGTTTGAAAATACTGTGGTTATTTTCCATTGCTATTGGTAAACAAGCTGCAATAAACGTAATATTCTTTTTTAAATAGTGGATAGCGCTTCGGTTTGAATAAACGTGTGGTATGTCGGTTCCAAAACATGATCATAATTACATTGAAAAATCTCTTTTTCAAATTGTTTGTTGGAAGATGGTTTGAAACAAATAAAAAAAATTTGTATAGAAGATTGTGCCAGTTCTTAATAAGTGAGTAAACTAAAACGCGATCTCTGCGGTAAATTTAATGATATTGAAAAATCTGTTACATCAGAAAATGAAAAGCCAAATTGTGGATATACAAGGGGAGATGGAATCTCAAGCAAGCAACATCCAAAAGCTTGAGCGAGAAAAGAACCGCAATATAAACCTTATTCATGGCGCAGAGGAAAAGAATACTGAGATGAAAACAGAGATAAATCGGTTAATATCTACTTTAGCAGTGAATATTAAAAAACCCGATCTCAATGCTATCGATTGGGTCAAAAAAATCCAAGAGTTTTTAGAAAAGTATCCACATTATATTCATTATTCTTTTTTTTAATTTTTAAAGCATAGAAAAGTAAGCCGAGTAAAATGCTGCATAGGCACATTTTAATAGTTGTTTAGTTTTTCGTTTACCTGTTTACAACGATATTGTGCTGTAGTGCAATAAAACCAGGATATGATATAAAACCTTTAGTTTTGTGGCTTATATTGACTCTCACTTTACATAAACGAAAAGGCACTATATATTTATATTGGACACAAGTATGGTTTGTTTTTAGACATAAAACAGTTCTTTTCAGAGAAAAAGGTTAAGTTGTTATAAGTTACATTTTAATTGCGGTTTTAAGTGGCGGCTCGTGGTCAACTTTTCAGGGAGTCAATATATATACAACACAAAGAGTCATCTGATAAAATTAGACACACCAAACAATAAAGTCTTTGTTACTTCGCAACCGCATGTCCAGGCAGATAAATCGTACATATTTTTACAAAAATAACGATTTACTTCTTTGTCTTTGTCTTTACTTGTTTGCTGAATTTTAAATTTCGGCAAAGGTCTACTAGTGTTCTTAAATTCGAGTCGTTTCTCAAAATTCAGCTCGCCAAAATAATTGAAAACGGCTTTTAAAGTCTTAATATTCTAAAACACTATAGCTACCTTTCTTTAAAACATTAATTGAAATCACAAAATCAACAAACAAAATGTAAAGTCTTGAAAATAAAATCTATAAAAATACTCAATCGTAACCACAACCTATCACACGATTCATGTTAAACGCATCAACTGACAAAAATATTTAAGTTTCCTCGGCGCCACTGTTGACCCAAATTTTGCCAACGTAAAATTCGCCTCAGTTAAAAATTTGTAAAATATAAATTATGTATTATTTTATTTATTTGTTTCTGTTTGGAAATATTTATTGGAGGGTCATGGACCATATGATCTAATGGAGGAGCCGCCACTGAACAAGTGATGATAGCAGTATGAAATGAAAAAGTACCTTCAGTTGGGTTTCCTAACCTGTTAAAAAGATAGGGCCCACTGATCGGATTTTTAAAAATGCTGACAGTTAAAAAAAAGTCTTTTGTTTATTGACTTTAATTGCATATTACGGAATAATCCTATCTGAAATTAAACTATAAAATTTCTGTATGAGTGGTCAGAAACAGGCAACTAAATGGTGCTGAGAATATTTAAATCTAGGAGCCAAAATCATATGGGTGTAGTCATAGTTAAAATATTACACCAACTTATTGTAATATATCTGACTATAAGCAAGGCTTATTGTAGTAACACGATTCTTATACAAGGGAAATATTTTTATCTCTAGGACAAGTTTATTTGCAAGCTCCCTCAGCTTGTCATATTAATATTTTTTTGTATTCATGTACTTACGATTTAATAAATGTTTTATACTGTATATTAATTAATTATAATATTATTCAGTTTCCAGATTAGTTCAAATAGACTTAAATATTTACACTTTGAAAAGCGAACAGACCTAATTAAGATCAATAACATCGGCAATTTCAAACCATATAAAATTCTTACAAAACGCCGAGTGTAAAATCGGGCACGAAAATATCATTAAATTCAATAAAAGATTTTTTTCACCGCTAATGCAAAAAATTAAATCTATTTTAAAACTGATATGTTATTCCTGCAAACTAAGAGCGACATAAATGTTATGCTAGCGTTCAAATTCTAAAAAAACACCGTGAGAACTTCAGATGTTGACTTCATAAAATAGAGGAAAATCAAACTTTATTTTTAAAAAAGACCGCCTTAAGGCCGTTTTACATGCTGCAATTCTTCTTTGCAATATGCAACAGTCTTGAACAAAGGCATGTGCAGTTTGACAAAAAGTACAAATGTGTTGCCACTGCGCATGCTTTTGTTCAAGACTATTGCAACTTGCAAGAAAGAATTTCAGCATGTAAAACGGCCTTTAAACTCTGATGATGAAACAGAAAACTTCTTAAAACTGAATTTGCTGTAAAAAAACTACGCCATTGGTGAGTCAGGTCGGGATGCTGGGACCCTTGTTGTCATTTACTGTATACTTTGTTTATGAGATCAGTCCATCTTTCTTCCACTCTTGCAAAATCTCTCAAACGGTGACTGATCTATTTTTTAAAGCGGTTCCTTATGGGAATGCTGAGTTTATCCATTTTATACGTCATTGGATTATACATATTTAAAGTTTTTCGAAAAACGGCGAAACATACTTATTAAATTTTTTTGTATACATATAATGTTTCTCCATCGTACAGGGTAGCCCAAAATGTATAAGGCAACCCCCTGAAAACGGAAAAAAATAAAAAAACATGTTTCAATATTTGAAGAGATTTTTTGACACTTTGGCAGCTTTTCAGTATACAGTTAAAGCATATATTATGTTATACATGGAAAATAAGTATTTTTTTATTAGAAATGCTGGTTTAAGAGCTTAATATTTTTTTAGTGAAACATTCCGGTATAAGACATCGATTTAGGAGGTTTGAGTAATAAACAGCCGAAATTTTGTTTGGCAGCCGTGACTTTTTTAGTGTTTTTACTTTAATGAAACTTTTATAAGATTCAAGTATCGATTAGGGGTTTGCGGTAATGGGATATTTCATGTAAATTTTAGGGGCGTAATTAAAAAAAAATATTTTTTCCGTGAATTTTGAACTGCTTAAAAAGTTTAAATACGGTCATCACAGTTTCATTTAACTTTAAGTAGAGTAATATAAAAAAAATATTTGACAGCTGTCAAAAAAATGTTTTTTCCCATAACGTTTAACCTGCTTAAAATTGTTGAATACAGTTTTAAACAGTTCATGTAACTTGTAGTGGCGTAATTTATTTTAAAGAATATTTTGACAGCTGTAAAAAAATGGTTTTTCCCGTGACCTTTAAACAGCTTAAAATTTTTAATTACGATTTTTATGGTTCCATGTAACATTTAGTGACGTAATTTATTTGAAAAATATTTTGGCGTGTGTAAAAAACCTATCTTTTTCTGTAACTTCTAAACTTATTAATAGTAAAAAAAAATACTTTTGACCGTAACATTTGAACTTTTTAAAATTTTTAAATACGTAATTCTATGTAACTTTTAATAGCGTAATTTTTAAATATGGTTTTTATAGTTCCATGTAACTTTCAATGGCGTAATTATTTAAAAAATATATTTAGACATTTGTCAAAAAAATTTGTTTCTTCCCTGTAACCACTGGACTGCTTAAAGTTTTTAAATACGTGTGGAAACTTTCTATGTCACTTTCAGTATCATATTTTCGTATTTAAAAAAAAATGGACAGTTATCAAAGATATAGCCATACGGTTATGGTCTACAACAAATATAAAAAATAACAACCAAGAGTTTATAATAAAATCATAGCCGTACGGTTATGATCTACAAAAAAATATAAAAAGATAACACACAAACGGTAGACAAAACGCCATAACATGACATATATCTTGTTTATTTTGTGCAATTGCATGCGAAATGCAGCATGTGTGTTACTGATTTTAGCAAAGAACTAAAAAAAGAAAATCTCGCCTTAATTATTTTTACAAAATTTAAGTTTTTTTATGTTGGATAACGTGAACGAAAACTTATTTGATTTTTTTTTTGAGAACATACTTAAAGGTTCGAAACCCGCAAAAGTATAATACAGGTCAGGTTATAATTAATGTGCACATAGTTTTATAAGTTAATTAGAATATTTTTAAAGTCTAATATTAAGTTGATTCCTACGGATTTGTTTTAGTTGGTCAAATAAAAATAAATGACAAAAACATGTTATTTTTGTTATTTCAAACCATTGTGTGGTAATTCTTAAGAAATTTTAATTAATTTCTGTTTTTTAAATTAATATGTCTCGATTGGGTAATTGGGATGACACTAAGTCCTTGTCTCCATGAATTAGAATAGCAATTGTCATGAAGTGTTAATCTATGACCTTCAGGTCAATAAATTTAAACTTGAATTGGATTGTCACCATTTTTGCTTATTCGCAAATTTTTAGTTATGGACATTTTTTCTTGGACACAGGATTTTGTTCACTTAATTGAACAATCATTGCAACTGATTTATTGCAAAGTTCATGATCCATCCCATTTGTATAATAGATAAGTATTGTCCTTATTGATACAGACCAGATGTCAATATCAGGAGTGTCAAAATCAGGGTCACTTAAAAGTCAGTTCCTCGGAATTTTAAAATTTGTAGTATCTATTGATAATTGCGATAGTTAAGATGCTATTTGTGGCAAAATGAAACAGGAATCTTTAAACTTTTTTTTATTATATACCTTGTGTTTTCAGAAATGTGACTGATATTTACGGATTTATTTATAAGAAATTTTGACTTGCTGAATCGAGCAAAGCCTTTGCTCTGAAGGCTCTTTGTTTTCCGAATATACAGTCACTCGTGCTGCAACTAGCAAACCAATTGAATTTTAATGCTGAACAGGGTTTGTGTGAAAATTTCAAGACTAATGGCCTTGCCCATGAGGGTCTTCTTGCGATTGTGAATTATCGTGTGACATATGTCTATTTATCACTTGACGTTTTTGTGAATTAGGATTCTGAGATACTTGCGAGTTATTTGAAAAAAAAAATATATATATATATATATATATATATATATATATATATATATTTCAATTTTTTTATATATATATATATATATAATATATATATATATATATATATATATATATGGGGTAGCGGTCTGGGGCTGAAGTAAAACTCGTTTTTTACATACGCAGAGCTTTCAGAAATTTATTGTTTCCTTTTTCAAGGCTACAATACAAAACAGAACTTTACAATATTGCACCAGTTCCGTAAATTAAGCTTTAATTTTTTTTTTAATATTGAAAATTATATACAATATCTATACAATATCAAGGAAGAGAGATAACTACTTAATTTAATTACTAATTCTATGTTTTATTTGTGGTAAATTATGCTTGTTAAAATATTAGGATTCTACATTTATGTTCAAATTAGTTTATGAAAATTAATTTAAATTTAATTAATACTCTAGGGCTTACGTGCAAGGTGAGTTTTTTTACTACGTCTAGCTTCTATGTGAAACATTCCAATTTTTTTCATTTTTGTGTTATATACCTTATAATCAACAGATTTACTATTTCTCTCTACTTTATTGCCAGGAATTGAGCCATAAACCAGAAAAAATTCTTTCTGAAAATGTTAACATCAAAATATGTGGCAAACAAATATTAAAAATAGGCAACACTTTCTCCAGGCTAAAAGATCGAGATGAACCAACTAAAAAATCAAATGTTGTTTACTCGCTTACATGTAATGATTGTAATAAAATATACATAGGGCAAACCTCCACTTTTACAACAAAGAATAACTAGACACAAAAGTGACTGCAAATTACAAAAAAATTCTTGCACACTTGCAGAACACACAACCAACACAAATCATGTCATAGATTTTCAAAATTGCAAGGTTCTAAACACAGAAAAAAATTCGAAAAGAATTTTTAGAAATGGTGGAGATTTTCCTAGACAATGAATGTCTAAATAAGAAAAAAGACATTAATGATCTTAGTGTTATTTACCCATAACTTTTAATGACTTTAAAACAGTCAGATACTAATTCACAATTTGAGTAAAAATAATCCAAAAAATATTCACCCTTTTTTGTTTTTCTATAAACAATAACTATAGATTGGGAGAATTCTGTCATTGTTTTAACAGTCAACCAATTACACCTTATTAGTTAGCCACCCAAAATTAGTTAACTCTAGTTTATAACGTAATTATAATAAAGAACACAAGTTCAAATTTAGCGCCAGAAAGAGACACTATTACTTGTTAAATATGCTTACTCTGTAAGATCTTTGTATCGATTTTTAATTATTCACCTAGTTTATAAAAAACCACAGATAGAAATTCCACTGATAATACACTCGGTCGTCTTGATTAGATGCGATCAATCTAAAACGTAAATGTGTAGAATAATTATATTTTTATGTAAATATACCAATATGTAGTCCTATATAACACAAAAATGAAAAAAATTGGAATGTTTCACATAGAAGCTCGATGTAAAAAACTCACCTTGCACGTAAGTCCTAGAGTATTAATTAAATTTAAATTAATTTTCATAAACTAATTAGAACATAAATGTAGAATCCTAATATTTTAGCAAGCATAATTTACCACAAATAAAACATAAAATTAGTAATTAAATTAAGTAGTTAAGTAAAATGTAGGCACAGAAAATAGAAAATGAAAGTAATAATTCAAAAAAAGACATTTTTCAATCAACCAGAAATGTTAAAATCTTTCATCTCTCTTCCTTGATATCTTTATATTGTATATAATTTTCAATACTAAAAAAAACGTTAAAGCTTAATTTAGAGAACTGGTGCAATATTGTAAAGTTCTGTTTTGTATTGTAGCCTTGAAAAAGGAAACAATAAATTTCCGAAAGCTCGGCGTATGTAAAAAACGAGTTTTACTTCAGCCCCAGACCGCTACCCCAATAAAAAAATTGAAACTTTTGTATTCAACTAGTTCGGTCGTGACTACCCTCCCACTCATATATATATATATATATATATATATATATATATATATATATATATATATATATATATATATATATATATATATATATATATATATATATATATATATATATATATATATATATATATATATATATATATATATATATATATATATATATATATATATATATATATATATATATATATATATATATATATATATATATATATATATATATATATATATATATATATATATATATATATATATATATATATATATATATATATATATATATATATCCGGGTATGGGTGAGAAGTGTTCTCTCGTTCTTCGTCTCTATTCGGACACGAGAAAGAAAGCTTCGAAAATACCAAATGTCATTTTGATCAAACGTCAGCAAAACTGTTTTTTTCAGATCGACGGTAGTGAACGGATGTACCCCCGGAATGAATAAACATTGTATTTTTCCATCCGTGACGGACTAACAATAAACACATGGACTAATTTCTTAGTTCCTTTATACCTTTATAAAATATTTAAAGTTTAATTTTTTAAATAACAATTATTTTTTTAATTTAAAAATGTCTTAGAATCGCTTTCGATATATATATATATATATATATATATATATATATATATATATATATATATATATAAAAGAGTTTTTACCCGATGTCACCTTCAAGCCACCTGCGTCTTAAGATGTCCTTGTTTACCAAGATATCAAGTTACGTTCCCAGACGAGATAAACAGTAATGGAGCCGCACATCTAACCGACTCAGTACAGATGATGCAATATTGCGGTAACAGTAAACAGCACCTGACACTTCGTCATCGGAATCCAGTAGAAGATTCTCGTGTACCTGAATCAGCAAACAAGGAACATATAAATTGAAGACTTATTATTCATTCTTTTAATTTTATGTAATATTCTAAGTACTTTTTGGTGGGATCTATAGATCTCCACCTTCTGTAAGAATTTTAAGTAATAAATAATTTTTTTAAAAAAGTAAGTTGTGAAAAACCACCCGTGACAAATTGGCGCAGTCGGTAGGATTTGAATACGTTGCGAGAACACGTGTATACTAACTGGCAACGGTGGACTCCAGTCCTTCGATCAGAAGAGCCCTTCGTACCTTGGCGTCCTCACTCGACAGAGACCTACGGATTAGGAACACCTTGTGAAGTCCCTGGTAGCGATCCCTGTTAGAGAATAAGACAAAAAGGAAGCAAATATTTCTATTACTACTGTAAGTAAATATTGAATCATCTCGTATATATTACGTATATTTACATATTTTTATTGCAAAAGAGCAAAACATATTCAAGTCTAACTAAAACTGTTCGACTTTTCAATATATTATCAATTATACTGCTAATTGATATTTTTGTAACAATCAATTATACTTATTGATATCCTAAGTAAAAATCAGAAAAACAAATTAAGAAGTCTAAGAAAATACACTAAGAATCTAGTCAAAATATCAGATTATTCAGTTAATCGATTAACTACACTGAAAACACATTTTCCATATTTTGAGTAAAATATCCAATTATTTTTCTAGCCAGATCTTTTCAATTATTCTGTTAATTGAACCATATTTCTAAGAGAAATAAAACATATTTAACAAATTTAAATTTTCCGTGTGTTAGTTATACTGTTAACCGACACTAAACGTTATTTAAGTTGAAAAATAACAACGTAAGTATATCATAAAGTTAATAAATTTAATTTTATGTATTTTGAACAAACTTTTATATTCATACATACCTTTGCCGATTATACTGATAATCGACAACACAGATTTTTCCTATTTTCCTTTGTGCACATAACTGTCTGATAAAAATATAAATTCAAGTGCTACAACAACCGGTACAACGTCAAGCACCAGTTGAAGTTGAAGTTGAGCCCTACAAATTATCAGAAATATTTTCTATTGTCCCAGGGTATGATGGTGACCAAATATTTATACAAACTTTTATAAATGCTTATGATTATGATCATATATATATATATATATATATATATATATATATATATATAAAACAATTATTAGTCATTCACATAAGAAATAAATTACCAAGATAAAGCAGCGATAAACAATTAATAAGCTCTAGGAATCCATTTATGTATACTGAGATAAAACAACTTTTAAATTCTCACTTTGGCGATACTAGAGATTTATCCTCTCTAATTCAAGATTTACAACGAATTAAACAATTACAGAATGAGTCTCCCTTATCTTTCCTAAACCGATTACAAACGCTAAACGCAAAAATGCACGCGAATATTCAAAAATCTAATCTTTCAGCAGAAGAAAAACGCGCACAATTAATTTTAAGTGACTCAATGGTATTAAGTACTCTATAAACAGGTCTAGATCCCCGGATAGGGCATATAATAAGAGCAAGTACTCCCCAAATTTTCTTGAAGCTCAAGTTCGAATTAGGCGTGAACTTCAATTATCCTATTTCGAAACACAAAAAAACCCTAAACCTAATTTATCTAAAGCCAATCAACAAATAAGTAAGACCGGAGATTTTAATCCAAATCCTCAATTACAGAGCACAAATTATTCTTTTATTGAGAACCATTTTCAACCAATACCAAATAGTTTTCAAAATACAAATAACTTTCAAAAACCACATTTTCACCCAAACCCATAAAGAAATACTTTCACTCCAAAATTTAATGACCAAATAAAACCCCAATATATACCTAATCAATCAAATCAGAATAACCAAAGACAAGCAGTTATTCAAAGAACTCCACATTTCCAAAATAATCAAAGAGCCCATTTTGTCGAACCCCAATATGAGTATTTTGAAAATAATTACTATGATGATTATGAGTATAGAAATTACTCAAACGAACAACATTATTCTAATCCTAATAATTCATAAACCCCAATTCGATCAATTTAATCGATCAACTAATCTCAATAATTATACTAACACAAATCAATATAATCAAAATGAATACAATGAAAATTCTAAAAACCAAAATTTTCAATTGTACCCCGACCAAAAACATTCACCTTTCCAAGACAATTTGGAAATAACAGAAATACAAAATCAAATTCAGACATCAAATCTAACCCCTCCTTTGACTACAAATACCCACAAAACAGAACAGAAATTTCTCTAAACCCTCTCCTTGCAATAAATTCCAGACACTTATACTATATTAAAGATTCAACGAATACTTTTAAATTACTTATCGATCGTGCAGGTATATCAATTTTCAAAGAAAACACTGTAAAAAATTATAAACAACGATTCTCTGAACAAGTTTCTATACGAGGAATAACAGACGAACAACTTTTAATTACTGAATCGACTCTAATAAATTTTAATGACGAAAGCCCTCATAAAGTATATATCTATAATTTAGACATCGACTTTGACGTTATCATTGACTTTGATTTCTTAGAACATTATCAATGCACTATCGATCTAAAGAATCGACAACTAATAACTAATTTCAAAACTTTGTCGTTATATCGAATCGAAGACGAATTTCCCCAAATCCAAAAAAGCAAATGACATAAAAAAAGAAACGAACTTTTAAATGAAAATAAAATTGGTACTGAAGGCAGAACAAAGAAAGTGTTTAAATTAAAGTGTAATTTAACTAATAAAGACGCTATCCTATCAAGACAAGAAATAGAAAAGGTACATGGACTAAAAAACATGAAAAACGTGAATTTTTAACTTCAATAATTAATGCTAATGCAATTCCTAAAACTATCGATTTTTCTTAAATACAAATTAAACCCTATCTACCTAACCTAACAAAAGATTGTCTAAACTACAATTTATCTGAAAACTTCAAAATATTCCACATCGTTTTCAAAACATCAAATCCCAACTTCGCACAGAACATCTTAATGATGAAGAATGTGATTTAATTAAAAACCTTTCTTTAGAATTTGAAGATATATTTTATCTTGAAGGAGATCATCTTACATTCACTAATGAGATCAAACATCAAATCGACACTAACAATGCCAAACCTATTTTTACCAAATCTTACAGATACCCCCAAATACACAAAGAAGAAGTAAAATCTCAAATAAGTAACATGTTACAACAACGAATTATCAGACCTTCCATTTCTCCTTGGTCGTCTCCAGGTTGGGTTGTTCCCAAAAAACTTGACTCTTCCGGAAAACAAAAATGGCTCTTACTACCGTAAGCTAAATGAATAAATATCCTTTGCCTGATATTTTAGACCTTTTAGATCAATTAAGGAAATGTCAATACTTCACGACACTCGATCTTGCCTCTGGTTTTCATCAAATTGAAATAAATCCTAAAGATATTCCTAAAACTGCTTTTAATGTAGAAAATGGTCATTACGAATTCATAAGAATGCCATTTGGATTAAAAGATGCCCCGCCCACATTTCAACGTGTAATGGACAATATTCTATTAGGTATCTTAAATGAAAGATGTTTTGTATATATAGATGATATTATTATCTATTCCCCTACTATTCATGATCATATTCTAAGACTTACTGATGTATTTAAATGTCTAAGAAAGCTAATCTTAAAATCCAACCTGGTAAACGCGAATTTTTAAGGAAAGAAGTCGCATATCCTAGACATTTAAATACCCAAGAAGGAGTAAAACCCAATCCAACAAAAGTTGAATGTATTCAAAATTTCCCTGAACCAAAATCTTCCAAAGATATAAAATCATTTCTCGGTTTAGCAAGTTATTACCGTCGCTTTATTCCAAATTTTGCAAAAATTTTAAAGCCCCTTAATAGATTACTTCAAAAAGACATTCAATTTGATTTTGACACAGACTGTCAAAACGCTTTTAAAGAAATGAAAAACTTGTTAATATCTGATCCAATACTTATTTATCCAAATTTTGAAGAACCATTTCTTTTTACAACCGATGCTAGCGCATTTGCGACAGTTGCTGACCTTTAACAAGGTCCTATTGGAAAAGATTTACCAATTGCCTATGCCTTAAGAACATTATGTGGCGCAGAAACCAGACACTATTGAACGAGAACTACTAGCAATAGTGTGGGCAGTGAAACATTTCCGACCCTATCTTTTTGGTAGAAAATTTACCCTTATTGCAGATCATCGTCCCCTTACATGGCTTGTCTCACTAAAGACCCTGGTAGTAGACTAGCTCGATGGCGTCTTAAACTTGAAGAATATAATTACAAATAATTCATAAACCCGGAAAAATAAACAAAAACGCAGACGCCCTGTCCAGAATTAAAGTTAATCACTTCCAACAATGTGTAAAATTTCATTCAAAAATATTAGCCAATAACTGTGACTCAGATGAAAAAATCGCAACAAACGAATACGACGAAGAAACAATTATTGATGAATACAATAAATTTGTTAGTCTCTATGAAACTAAATCTTTAATCGATTATTCAAAAATTGAGACTTCTAACAATCAATTATTAGACAAATTTCATAAAATTATAATAACTTTCTTTAGACAAAATAAACTTGAAGAGCTTCATAATAAAATAGTAGATTACATTTTTGAAGAAAATTCTAATTTCAGCCCTAATTAAATCAATATTTTTTGTAGTAAAACAGTAAAAAATCGAAGATATTTTATAATTCCCCTTCCATTTGACCCTGAAATTGTTGCCCAGCGAATGTTTTATATGATTTACTTATGTCAAGACAAATTTGACAACGGAACTACGTATTATGTCGAAAATAATCTTGAATTACCAATTCTCGAAACATTTTCATTTATCTTTGCAGACAAAGATATCAGATTAACCATTTGTCAAAATATTACCAAACCCCTGATCAAGATGAAATTCCACAAATTTTAGACCACTATCACCGTGGAAAAACAAATTTACATCGTGGAATAAATGAAACGTTACGACGTATAAGAGAAAAATACAATTGGCAAGGAATTACTAAAGACCTAGAAAATTTTGTCAAAAATGCGAAATATGTCAAAAAGTTAAAATTTCTAGGAAAAATTTTAAATATTGATTTATACGAATATCCAACGCAAAACTATGCCTTAACTGTCCGTGATGAACTCACCAAATTCACACAGGCATATCCAATAGAAAATAAAACTGTAAAAACAATTGTCAATACTCTCTTAGTATTTTTCCAACACTACGGAATTCCTTTACGAATCCACTGAAACTATGGCCGTGAATTCCACAATACACTTATGAAAGATCTTTGCGCACTATATGACATTAAATTAACATTTTCAAGAGTAGGACACCCCCAATCTAATAGTTCTATCGAAAGATTTCATGCCACCCTAAGTCAAATGATACGAGCCAATCTAAATAATGTACGTGATTTAAGCAACCGAATGCATCTTTACAAAACTGTTCGAGCTAGAAACGCTCAACAAAAAGAAAAAACAAAAAAACGTTTCAATCAACACATATCTCAACATCCTCACGAATATAAAATCGGAGATAAAGTTTATGTACGAGAAACCCAAATTACAAACAAATCACAAAATAAATTTAACGGTCCGTTCGAAATTTTAGAGACTTTCCAAAATTCTGCTATTGTAGTTAACCTTGAAATTAATTACAAAAGCAAAATACATTTTGGTAGGCTAAAACCCTACTATGAATTTTCTTTTTCTATTCCAGGCTCCTCGGATTATTACCCCTGGTTGAGCCCCAGTACTCCCTAACAACAATAAATAACACCGTTGGAATCTTCTTTCATGAAGAAGGCACAATCAAAGTCTCCAATTATAAATGGATACTTCTTGTAAATAAAGACCTTAAATCTTTAAAGGAAACTATAGATAATAATGATAGAATTTTTAGATACTATACTTAATAATGTAAATGAAGATGTACCCCGTATGGTAGCTTTTAAATCAGATGTTCGGGCACACATAAGTCTTTTAAAACAAATATCGGGTTCTGTAAATCCAGAATATACAGAAATAATGGCCGAAACAAAGAAATATGTTTTTAGAGAAAAACGTAGAATTTTCAACGGAATAGGTACCGTTTGGAAATCAATTACCGGAAACTTAGACGCATCTGATGGTGAATATTTTAATGTTTGTATTGAAAAAATAACTCGTGATGGATATCAAATCGAAAATTTATTATAAAATCAAATATCAGTAACGACTTCCGTAATAAAAAGTTTTAATGCTAAAATTCAAAAATTACAAATCGATGGGAAACATTTAACAAAGATATCGTAGAAATTCGAGAATCAATAACGGGCATGACTGATTCAATTAAGTTTTACTCAGCTCAAGTCGCTATCTTAGATTTGTGTGAATCACTAATGCAAAATCTTACTTAAGAATTCTTCCTAGTTCAATTATTCCACCTTTTGATTTAATCGAATCCTTAAGGCATATATCACAATCATTGCAAAAGAATAATCTTCCATTACCAAAATATACTTCAAGTGTAGCTCAATACTTGGATATTATTGAACTACAGGCTTATCAATTGAATTCAAGAATAGTATTTGTTCTCAATATACCACTAGTAGAACCAGAAAAATACACTCTTTACCATTTATATCCAATACCAATACTGGACAGTCGAACAAGTCTTTATCATGTTTTTTTAACAACTAAATACATTGCGTAGAAAGTAAAACGAAGATTTGCTCCAAAATCCTTCCATATCCAATTGACAGTGATGTCATAAGTGAAGCTCAACTCCTGAAGCAACTAAGCCTTCTTCCAAGAACATGCCAAACTTCAATTGTCTTCGCCAAAGATTACAATGTTGCAACGCATTTATTGGTACCACAAGAGTCCATACCCAACATAAAATTGATGTCTACAACAATGTCACTTACAGTTATCCAGTAATCATCCCTTACAACTGTTGTAATCATTTTCCTGAGAAAACTCATCTTCCAGATCTAAAACCACTAAAGCTAAACAAAATAAATGCAGAAGATTTGAACATCGCTCAATATAAATTAAATCAATATTCAGATGAATTGAACAAATTAATATAGCAGTCATTCATCAATAAACATATCCATTGGTTCACAATATTGACCATCGTCCTGATCGTCAGTCTACTCATGCTATACATTTTCTGTAAATGGCGAAAAAGAAGTAGAAGCCTAAAAATTGGAATGGCCACAGCCAGTGATGACTATCCACCTTCTCCACCAAGAAATAAACCAGTAGCTTTATTCATGAAACAATGGAAGAAAATACTTCCCAAAAGAAGACCAAATATTGGCCTTGGAGAACCTATAGAAGAAGACGAAGAAGTAGAACTTAACGTCAACAAACAAACAGTTTTCTAAAAGTTGTTTCCACGCACCAACTTTTATCTAAAAGGGGGAGCTGTTATATGAGTTTTTACCCAATGTCACCTTCAAGCCACCTGCGTCTTAAGATGTCCTTCTTTACCAAGATATCAAGTTAAGTTCCCAGACGAAATAAACAGTAATGGAACCGCACGTCTAGCAGACTCAGCACAGATGATGCAATATTACGTTACCAGTAAGCAGCACCTGACACTTCGTCATCGGAATCCAGTAGAAGATTCTCGTGATCTTGAATCAGCAAACAAGGAACATATAAATTGAAGACCCGACCTAGCATCGTCAGTTTTTACTCATTATTCATTCTTTTAAGTTCATATATATATATATATATATATATATATATATATATATATATATATATATATATATATATATATATATCCTGATGAAGCTAATAAACATTGACGAAGTATTGAGCACTTAAGTAAAAAGAGTTTCTTCTTTTTTTTTCCCACGGACCGCTAGACCCGAAATAAAACCTCTTTGTAATTTTTGTACGGTCGAAAATACTTTACTTATATATATATATATATATATATATATATATATATATATATATATATATATATATATATATATATATATATATATATATATATATATATATATATATATATATATATATATATATATATATATATATATATATATATATATATATATATATATATATATATATATATATATATATATATATATATACATATATTTATATAGTAATAAATTTATATATATAATAAATTGTCATCAAATTTATTAATTCAGATATAAAAATGACCACCTTCTTGGATTGAAATTCACCATTGAATCGATGTTTTTACAAACTTTAATACTGACTTCACTGACATTGACAGCAACAATTCTAATAATATCGGCAAAAAAATTAAGGTTGATTCGGTACAGGTTTTTAAAAGTTAATTAATTGACATTGTCCACCTCTAAAGAATAGTTTCTTTATTACTTCTGGTCGGCAAAACACACACTTTGACCACAGGACGAACAAATGTACCCCTGCCAATCTTTACTCTTGCTACCCGTACAACCATCTTTTCCAGTATATACATGGATTATTCTGCCCATTAATCACTCGTTTCTTGGGGTTTCTCATCAACAATAACAAGAATGTTTTTTGATATTGAGTCCCATTTTTGTCTGTTTACTAGTGTAGGACGATATTCCAAAATCCATTTTTTCCAATATGAATGTTCTACATGTTTTAACATTTCCAGATCTTAAAAGCAAAAAGTGATTGGGAGTCACGGCTGATGGATCATCGGGGTCCACAGAAACATGTGTCCGCTTTAGCTAGTAGAGCCGGCAAAACTTTCTCTTTGGGATTAACTGTTTTTAAACTGACTTTATAGAGTGCACAATGCGTTCCCATATGCCTTCCATAAGAGGTGCAGTAGGGGGATTGAAGTTCCAATAAATTCCCTTAACTGATAATTCATCAGCAAAACATGAGTGATCGATAGCATTTAGCTTCTCTCGGCTTCAACGAAGTTAGTACAATTGTCAGTAAAAATTTCAACCGGTTGACCCCGTCTCGCCATAAATCGTAGGATCGCCATTATGGTTGAGCTGGTATCCAATGAGGCACCTACTTCAATATGTAATGCTCGTACCGTTAGGCAAGTGAATAATACGGCATATCTTTTTCTAATTTTAATCTTGTTATAGGTAAAAGACCCATTCTTGCTATAAATGGTTTATTCTTCTGATTCTACACGACTGACATGTTCTAGAATACTTCTTTATTGCTGAACGCTTATGTATAATCCAAAATTTCTGCCTAAGATTGTTTACCACTGTCTCTACTCCAACCTGATTAGTTTCCTCGTGATAAAACTGGATGAGTAATTCCGTAAATTTATGTTTGTGATCCAAAAGTATACGGTTTCTTTCATCTTTGTTTAAACCAAGGTCAAAACTCTCCGGAAATCGCCCTTTCAACCTGATTATTCCATTTTCATTCAAAAAAGGCGTCAATTTGTAAAGTCTGCTACTTTTTGGTAAATTTTCATGAGTAGTTTTCTGTAAACGATTCTTTTTGACATTTTTTAATTAACAGCTTTTTCTAGTAAACTTGCATCTAAAAAAAATGTTTATTTGATCGTTCTTCTTTTCTAACTCTAACAATCTTTAAAAAATAAAGAATCCAACATGTTGCTCTAAGCAAGCGTAAATATCTAAAAAATCTATTTATATCAGGGGTTACTGTTATATTCTTCCACCTACTATTTATATTTATACACTTATTTTCAAATATCTTCGCTGTGAGGTTCTTAAGGCCATAATGCATCCGGGAGTTTAAGAAACTCTGGTCCTCTAAGCCATTCACTTGAGGGACTTAAGTCTATAGGCTTCACATCCTTTGAAGCGTAGTCGGCTGTATTTTTGTCTGACGGTATCCAATACCACTGTAATACAATGGAGTACTATCAGGGAGTCTATCCAAAAGAAACAATTCTTAATTGTATACTCTAATTCCTCAACATGTAGCAGATGCTAGTCTGCACGCTAGAATGCACCTCGCAGTTCCAGTTTTGGTACTGTTGGTTTACAGGAGCCACTTTGTATTTTGCAGCTACGAAACTGGTAGAAATTAATCTTTCACATAACCATACGAAAGCAATTGCTGCATATGCTTTATCGCTTGCGTCTGCAAAAACACGCAAATTTACTTCCTTTACATTTGGTTATCGTCGACGTAATGTTGCTTTTTCTCTTAGGCAAAGAACACCAGATAATTATTGCTTAAATCGCTGTGCATTTTTATTTTTTAGAAACTGCGCTTGAGATGGTGAAGATATTGCCCCGAAAATCATACCCTTCATTTCATAAACATCAACTTCATGGTCACTATTTCCTCCACGCCATAAAAATCTCTGGCTGCATCCATCTTCCTTCCGGATTACGATCTGGTGAAACATTTCTTTTATATCCCCATTGAAAGCTATTCCACTGCCAAAACCTCAATAACACTGCTATGAGTGACGGAACGAAATCTGGACCTTGAAATAAAAAATTAAACTTTGACCATATGATTTAGCGGCAGCATCAAACACTAAACGAATTTTGCCTAGTTTATTAGGATTCCATGCTCCAAAGGATGAATATACTAATCTCCTGAGCTATCTAGTATTTTATCTCTTTCGAGTTTCCTTGCAGATCCTTTTGCGACATATTCTATCTTCGTACAGTATTGCTTAGCAAATTGTTGATCTTTGTTCATCTTTTGTTTTATGCATAAAAGACGCTTCAAAGTATTGGTCTTACTCTCAGGAAAAGAAACTTCATTTTGGCCAACTTCATACCTATTATCAATATCGTGTTTTCCATCGATTTTATTCCATACTTTTCTCTTTTTAATTTCCAATTTAGAACTGTCCTTTATTAGCATATAACGACCTTCTTCGTTAACACCTTCATAAAAGAGGCTGACATTTTGATTATTACCATTAGTATAAGTTTCATCTATTGACCCATGAATTGTCCAACCTAGTTTATATTTAGATAATATCGGATAATTTAATCTTGGCTGAATCACTTTTCTTGGAAGTGCTAGACCGCAGTTGTCCTGTCCTATCAAAATCTCTGGTTTTGCCATATTAACAGCTGATGAAATTTGTATATCTAAGTATAGAAACTTTTCAGTTAAAGCTGCTTCATCAAAATTTTGACTAGGCAGACTGAGATCTTCAACAGTCCTAATATTGTGTATTTGGAAAATATTCTTTGGCTAATTCCTGTTAAAATGTCTAGGGACACTCGTCTAGACACTTGAACACACATTGAAAACAAAGTGGAACCACAGGCCGGTGAGATTGAATTTTGTTGATAATTTATTTTCTATCATTGTGCATCTAGAGCCTTCATCAAAAAGTGCAAATATTTGGACTACTGCATCAGGTCCCTGTAGTACTACTGGAGCTATTCTTAGAAGAGCCGACTTATTTCATTTTTTTTATACTTGTGGCACAAAAATTCGTCGAAGCCTCAAAATCGGTAAAATGTTCAGCATCAGCGACTTTATGTCCATTATTTGAAGAAATTTGAATTTGTATCGTCACTTTCTACCCCAATGCTTTTTTATTATATGCACAATACTATTATGTCGACCTTTGCAACCATTAACAGAGCGTCTTTTCTTTAAAAAACATCGTTTGAATGCGTACCCCAGCTTCAAACATAAAAAACATAATTTTAAATTGGACACAATTTCTCATCGTTTGCTTACCGGAGTTTTGAAAAATTCTTTGCAGTGTTCAATAGAATGTTTGTTTTCTTACAATATATATAGTGCTTGTAGATGTATCTTGATGCATCATGGAGGGTTCCCTTGTGTTCCATTTCCCATTACGACGTATTGGGTTACTAAATGCTGCTACTGAGCCAATCTCGTCTTCAAACCACAATATGAAATCTTCCACCTTTACACCTTCATTATTTTCTTTTATATTCTTTAAATTTTCCCCACGAATATTTTTGTATTAGTGAAAGTTTTTCTACAAAATTCATAAGCATCTCAGAATTAAGTAGATAGGAATTTTCACCAAGATTTTTTATGGTTACTAGTAAATATACAGAACATTTGAGAAAACTGTGCCAGTTTCTACCTTATCTTCTCTTATATTTCCAAATTTCTTTATTTTGTCCATCAGTGTAAGAATTATCCAATCAGGCCGGTCAAAATTCATCTCCAATATCTTAATTATTCTTGGCACGTTTTCCGGCGACGTAAACAGACCTTTTACTGTTTTTCTAGCCTTACCTTTGAGAGCACGCTCGGGTCTGAGTAAATTATCGGAATCCGTTAATTACTGATATATACTGGCCATTCAGTGAATTCGCCCAAAAAATAAATTAAATCTTTTACTCTATGCAGCACAAACATTCTTGGCATATTTTCTGTATTTTCGGTAAATTTTTTTGAAATTTCTAGAAGTAGCAGTTTATTTTCATTATCTTCTCTGCCAAAGGACATTTGTTTGTCTTTATTTTGCAAAGTTTTCATAGAGATGTTCTTAAACAATAGACCTCTCCTCCGAAACAATAGACCTCTCACGTTCAACAACATAGAATTGTTTTTCTAGCAACTGCTTTTGAATTTCTATTTCCTGAAGTTCTATAGCCGTCGCTTCTCAAGAATTTTTAGCTTCTCTTTTTCAAATTGTCTTTATTTTCTTAGTTTTTTAAGATCTAAATGTTTTTTTAAAACATTTGAATTGTGTGATGATGTTGTTATTTGAGATCTCCTATTAATCAGTCGCGGCTCGTGGTCAACTTTTCAGGGGGTGGGGTCAATACATATAAACCACAAAGAGTCATCTGAAAAAATCAGACACACGAAACAATAAATTTACTTCAATTGTCTTTACCTGTTTGCTGAATTTTAAATTTCGGCAAGGGTCGACTACTGGTCCTAAATTCGAGTCTTTTCTCAAAGTTCAGCTCGCCAATATCATTGAAAACGGATTATAAAGTCTTAATATTCTAAAACCCTGTAGCTACCTTTCCGTAAAACATTAATTTAAACCACAAATTCAACAAACAAAATGTAAAATCTTCAAAATAAAATCTATAAAAATACGCAATCGTAACAACAACCTATTACACGAGCCATATTAAACACATCAAATGACAAAAATATTTAAGTTTCCTCGGCGCGGCTGTTGACGCAAACTTTGCCAACTTAAGCCGATCTATGCGCCCCTATGCGAATTTGATCGGGAACACTCGGGAAAAACTCGCCTCCGTTTATAACCACGCGGTCAACGCGGGCTGCCAGCCGTGATGGATTCCAAATGAAACAAAGCCTCTCCGGAGATCGCGGTGCAAGGCATGGATAGCGTGTCGCGGAATTAAGAGAACGGTCAACGTTAAAGGATTAGAATAATAGAGGGAAATTCCAAATTTAAACAAAAATTGAAAAAATATAAATTATGTATTATTTTATTTATTTGTTTCTGTTTGGAAATATTTATTGAAGGGTCACTGACCATTTGACTTAATGGAGGAGCCGCCACAATAATACTATAGATATTTTGGATGTAACTTTATTTGTAGCGCAAATTGTTGGTGTAATTTTTGACTGGGCATGTGTATCAGGGTTTTAAAGTGTGAGTGGCAGTGTCTACCTGAATTTTACAAACATTAAGCTAACTAGCTCTACCTGGATTGTTTGCAAATTTTTCTCCACGGGTAGTATTTTTAACTAGAATACCGTGAGAAGGTATCTTATTCAGTTGAGTGCTATATTCAAGAAGCCTTGAGCCTTTTCTTCTCCTGATTCTTCCTTTTTGCTGTTCTATTACCTCGAAGGACCAACAAACTGTAGAGTTTCTTATTTTTCAGACTACAGTTAGCAAATTCTAATATTTTTTAGTAAATTCACCAAATTTAACTTTTTACAAACTTTAATACATTAACAAATTCACCGACATTGAAAACAACAATTGTATCAACATTGACAAAAAATTAAGGTTTGTTCCGTATAGGTTTTTAAAGGTGATTTTATTAACACCTGATTCTTTGCATCACACAAAAGCAGGAAGGTATATTTTTTGACTTTTATAGAAAAATGGCGTTTCTTTTAAACAACAACATATACACCATTTACATATTAAATGCATTTTGGATCGATATGAAAAAATGTCAGATTCCCCCATTTAAACTAAGAGTAAAAACTTCACCTTTAAAGTTTATAATATTGTCATAATTTAAGATAACAAATTTCTTATTAGGAGGCGATATACATTTGCGAACAATTGGCAACATCAAATATAAATAGTAATGATTATTATTTCAATAAATATAAACAACTAAAATATCAACTTCCTTCGCACATAAACTACTGACAGGCATCAATATTTCATAAGAATTTGGACATTGTTTAATTTTTCTACTTCGAGCGTGCGAAGACTATCTACACATCCTGCAACTAGGTATAATAAAACTATAATAAATTTATTAAATAATGTTTATTATTTTATTTACTTTTTTGTAACCATTACATTACTGGTATACATAATAGTAAGAATGCGTATATTCCATAAAATAAACAGAACAGAATCTAGGGAACTAAAATGTGTAGTCCTTGTATAAAAACTGAAATCAAAATGTCTCTACTTTAAATTAGATTTGAATAAGTCACAGCTGGAATAACGCAAGTTATAGTAGGATAAGACCTATCGATGGTCACTGAAAAAACCTAATTAATTCTGTGATGAGATTGATGGGAAAGTTAGTTCTGTCTTATGCGTCCCACTGGAACAGGTCGTTCAATAATTTGTAAAGAAGGAGAAATATTGCATTGTTTCATCTCGATTTAAGTTTTTGGATTCCACAAACTAAAGGCTCGTCTTATATGGTATACCATTGGAGGGAAAGTGATATTTGTATAAGACGCATTTGTCGAATTTATTTGGCACCCTCTCATAGTAGGGTTATGCGAATAAAATAATAAATATTCCAGCCATTTTATCATTATTCTGACCAAAGAGTTGTGTCTTGCACATATTTTTTTAACGTTTAACCAAATATCCTCTATAACCATCCACAGTCAATAGTCAATAAGAAAGTCATGTAGTTCTATTCCACCTCCATTATTTTACCCGAGAAATCGCTGTCACTATCAGACAGTATCTCCGATTCTAAATCAGAATCCCAAAATGCTGCCACATATCCGGTGAATATTGTGAGAGCGCTTCACGCCATGTATCATCAAGCCAATTTTTGGATAAAAGTTACATGAACTGTGAGAATAGTATTTAAGCATTTTAATCAGCTTAAAAGTCACAAGGGAAAAAAAGAATAATTGTCTAAATATTAAAAAAACAAAAAAAAATACACCACCAGAGGTCACATAATCTGTGAAAACCGGATTTAAAAATGTTAAGCAGTTCAGAAGTTACGTATTTTGACAGGTGGTAAAATAGCTTTTTCAACTTAAAGTTGAAACAGTCTAAACTGTATTAAACAATTTTAAGCAGTTCAAAAGTCACAAGGAAAATCCTGTATACTTAATAGACAAACATTATTTATATCAAAAAAATTAAACAAGTTTAACGTGTTTCGCCGTTTTTCGGAATATTACCTCAGTTTTATTTTAAATATGTATAGTCAAAAAAATTGAGTATCTACGCCAACGACTTTCACTGTTTTTTGATGTTAGAATATTTACCCCAACTATTTGTTTTCAATTTGATTATTATCGGTTTTGCCTTCCCAAAATATGCGTTTTTACGCTTTTATACCCCTTAGAAAATCAAAGATTCCTGATTCATGTCACCCAAAATATATTTTCCTAAGGCACTGACCCAATCTATTTGGCACAAATTCGAAACAAATCAGTTTGGTCGTTCACAATTTACTATTGGCCCAAATTTTGTTTACATACACATATTCGTAGATATTTTTTTTCGAAAAAAATGTGCGAAACCTAAAAGACTAAATAAAATGTCGCGAAAATCCAATCTGTATTTTTCGAAAATTTTTGCGTATCCTCTTTGTACCACTACCCTGTATAACAGAATATGTGCTTTATTACTACTTAGTGGCCCAGTGTAAATAAAATCCGTGTTAACTACTATTGGACCCCGTATGTATGAGCCTTAATGGATCCTGAAAAGTATCTACCTGTCTGGTATATATAGTATTATTAAGCCCGCACGGGATTTCGAAATTTGGCAATAAATTAAGAAAAATGTCCTATATCTACCTACTGCTCCTGTATAACATAATACATGTTTTACTACTTATCCGAACAGTATGATAATGAAGTTCGTAGTTACTACTCTATAACACTCCTTATTTTAAACATATACTATCATAAAAGTGCACACAATTTAGAAAAATTGAGCCCGTATACTGAAAACCTAAAGTGTCAAAAAATCTCGACCTATATTCTGAAAAATGCACCAGAAAAAATAATCGAGAAGTTCTTATATCAAACGACTAACGACATCTTCTATATACTATTCCATACCAGCTATTTTTCTTAAAGATATTTTACAAAATTGAGGACAGTATTGCACCTCAAATTGTGGTTACCTTCCTAAAAACATTAAAATTTTATTCTGCCAACTCAAAAGTACCTAATGATTTGTTTTTGAGGGCCTAAAAATAAATCAAATTTATTTAAATGCATGCTCATTTAATTCTGACAGAGGCTTCACCTACGCTTTACTCTAGTTTTGTCAAGGAAACTCATTCCATTTACGCATTTTCAATTGATAGGGGTTGTAAAATAAAAAAGGGTAATTTTTTTGAAACTGCATTTTACCTGCTTTCTTGACCTGGGACAAAAAAAATGTAAATTGAAGCCTTGTACCAAAAATATAGAGCTTTCGTTCTGCCCCAGGTGGTAACGATACCCTCCTATGAGGTTAAAGTGCATGCAACGGTTCAAACATTTCACAAAAATCTTCAGAGGTACTTTTGGGCTCAACAAATTTTTCCCTTTCAGAAACATTAAAAAAAAAATATGCGAAAAATGTGTAGACAATTTTGTTTATATTTCGGTATAGGTACCCATTTGCAATTTATAGCTCTATTTCTATTGCAATTTAATTTCTCTTCCTATACACCCTTCACTAAGTAGAGCGGATTTCGGCCCTGCAAAATGCCTCCAAAGTTACCCTATTTTCTTTTACTTTATTATTTGTTAAGCGACATGCCATGTTCCGGCAATGCTTCCATATTGCTGGTTTATGAACTTTTTCGAGATTTTTAGATGGGAAATATGAAAAAATATGTCTCCTCTCAGTAAATTAACGTCGAGGTCTAAATCGTGTTTCAACGCAGTTTTGTAAAATTTGCCCTATCTGATGCCACTGCTCAATTTATTATCAGTTTAACCAATTTTTTTTTATCAGAAGATGCGCCTGTTTATCTTCTATGATCGACCCCATAGAATCATTTTTCGGCGACCTGCCATTACCGAGCGACAGCGTAACGATTTCGTCTATGAAAATTGGATATTTTTCAGTTTTCCGATTTCCGCCAAATTTTTTTGAAGTTTCATTTTATGATATTTTGTACCTTGTGGAAGCAAATAGTAAGTTAAAAAGTTGTAAAACATATTTTAAAGCTTTTGAATCCGCTTTACCTTTGGGTGAAAAAAACGAAAAACTTCGGCTATATTCGGCTTTAAGTTAAGTATTGGTAGTTAGCTCATTTTTTAAAAAAATTGTAACTTTTTTAATTTTCATCCGATTCTGTAGATATTTTAACAGAACCTCGAGGGACCGTTCTGCTTTTAGAAAAAAAACACCTTAAAACTTCAGGGCGTGTTCCTGATTTATATAATAAAATTAAATGTTGATCAGTGGCGGACAAATGATTTGGAGGAAAAAATTGCATGATATACACGCAAATAGTTTTTCTCCTAAAGAATTAAGCTGCAAACCTAAAACGCATCTTTGTACCTTTTACTTCCTTTTGCCGTATGGCAATTTTCAATAAAAATAATTTCTAGCGAGCGACAGCAAAAAAAAATCAGAAAAAAATATAAAAATTGAATATTATTTAAAAAGCGGCTATAAATGTAATTTGCTCACACTTTTTGGAAAAATGGTTCTACAAGAAGTTCTCATTTTATCTATTCCTATTTAAGATCATTTTGTTTTTTTCGAAGTTAAACTGTTTGGCCACCAGAGGACGTTCAATCGACCCTTGTTTTTGACCAAAGAATAAGATTTAAAAATTAAAATAAATGCTTTTCAATCTTCGATCGCACCCATTTTTAATAGGGTTAATAAGACCGTAAAAAGGAACGTTTTCTAAAAAATTTAAATCAATATTTCAATTTTTTTCGACAGTTATCATGTTTCATAGGAAGTTCTAAAAAAACGAATTAAACCGCTGGGCAGACGAACTTACAAATGCAATATTTTTGACAACATTCAGGTTTTTAGATTTTCAATAAGATTTAAGGTATTAAGTTGCGGTTTTCAATCTAGGTATGGAGTTATACAGCGGTCTTCAAGAAATATGCCTTATTACAGAATATTATGTAATTTCCTATGAGTTTTATAAAATGACGACTGTTCAAAATAAGATATATATATATATATATATATATATATATATATATATATATATATATATATATATATATATATATATATATATATATATATATATATATATATATATATATATATATATATATATATATGTGTTTTTTCTAGCCAAAATAATGTATTCCTAAATATAAAAAAAATTTTAGTTATTTTTTAATTTTCTTTTCGTTTTAATGTATATATTAAGCATTTGTTTCTTACGTGAATTATGATCAAGATTATGCCTCTAAATATTTACACAAGGCTGTTGTAATAAAGATTTGTCATAAGTTAGCGCCACTATTATATTTAGAAAAACCTGTATTGCGTGCGTTAATTTCTCTCAGAAAAGGGAAGTATTTGCTTTTAATTAACTTTCATTACGTCAAACGCCAACTCATTCAGACCCATTACATTTTATATAGGTATATATACCTTTTTGTCGAAAGTTTCTTAGCATTTAAATTTTCTTTATTTTTGAACTCTCAAATGATATTTTTGTTTCACTTTCTTTAGTGCATTTATTCACAACTCGCTACACTAATTGGATTAATTTTACAGATAGAAAAAAAATTCAAAAATATAGCGTCTTCTAAGTACCTTTTAGAAAGAAAGTATGTATGTATGAGTACAGTATGACTCAAAAATATATAGCAGACACAAAATAAATAATGTAATATCCAGTACATTATATATTACATTATTATTATATAACATAGATCCATGTTTCTTGCTGAATATAAGTAAACTATTAATTTTGGTTATCGATAGTTACGCCACTGAGTAGAATATTTCTCGTCTTTTTCATAAATATTGCCTCTTATGCCAGAATTTTGTCAAATTTATTGAGAGTATCCAAGCCAGCACTAAAGTAGCTACAACTGTTTCCACTACTACCCTTTAAGAGTTTTTACGTATTTATTACTAATAGTCCTACTATATATCAACAAACATTTTGGGTTACACGTTTTTAAGTATTATATATGTATTTGTTACTGGGAATAATAACTTATAGTAATTTTTCATGTAAAGTAATTACATAATAACTACTGCCAAGCAACTACTTAAGGAATTGACTCCAAGGTCGTCTTTTCTTTTCCGTGACATAATATTAATTATTCAAAATTACTATTTTTAATCAGTAATTACAACTTTTAAGTATGTGTACCTTCTTGAACTTTGCAGAGACTACTCCATTACGTTCAAATGTACTTCTATAAAGTATTACTATAAAGTAAAACTAGTCGTTGCCGTGTAGAAAAAGTTATCGTCTACTGGTACTTTAAACCAGATATTACCAGTCGTTATTCTTCTGTTGCAACTTAGAAGTAAGAATTACAGTAATTATTTACTACAAATAAACTATTACCTCTTGTACTTGAGGTTCCGAAGATAGGGGGCGCTGGTACAAGACTCGATCGGAGATTTTATAAGGAGTATAAAGTAACCAATTTTTGATTGGTTCGGCCATATTGCTGCTAAAATCGCTTTGTTTACTTTTCGCCTACATGGGTTTTTTATGAGGTTTGTTGTTTTAGTGTCTCATTTTATTGGTTTTTGTGATTATTAAAATGAATATTGATTCAAACAAGAAGTTCTCAATCATTGGCCATATAGAGAAATGTATTTAAGCCTGGTTCACCTGTTTTTTGCTTGTATTTATAAAGTGTTTGTGATGAATGTGTAAATGACTATGACCGTAAATAATTTAAGTTTTAAGTTTACTTTTTAGAAAGTTATTAAATATTGTACATTATTATATTTTGGTTTTATTTTGTTGTAAAAGACAATATTGTTTTATATCTTAGTGTATGTTATACTTCATTCAGCACCTCAATTTGAGGTAGAAGCTCTCTAAGATTAGCATAAAAGAAACTTTATTTTGTAGGTCTTCTTCAGTACATATTACATTGCTAAATTTACTTGGCAGACAACTCTCACTAATCGCTTGCACAAACATTGTTACTTGATAAAAATCTAAATGAAAAAGTAAGTTCATACTGGATAGTTCTAATAGATTATTAAAGTAAAACATTAACATAACCCTACATTTACAACTGACGCCTACAGATGTTGTCAATATAAAAGTAGATTAATTTAACCATATTTTGCGAAAAAATTAACGATAATATGGGTGCCCCCATTTAAACCTTTAGAAATGTTGCAACAATTTGGCGGGTGGGCTTCTATTGTCGCCACTGTTGTCCTTGTCCTTATAAAGTCATTGTAATTCGGTCTACAGCCATTAACTTGTTGTGTTATCGTCTACGAGTAATAGGTTAAAATAGTTCACAATGGCTTCACATATCACATACCATAAGAAAAAAAAGTAGCTTTCGTCACTCAGCCACATTTTATAGAAAATCATAAATATCACAACTTGATTATGTGATACCTGAACAAAACACGACTATCATCAGCATATTCACCAGAGAAATTGCCTGCGTTTTAAGTTTAGGTGTTTAGCATAGCCAGAAAACTAAGTCAAATGCATGTAAATAAATAAATACCACTAACGTATCCTATACGCTCTACACCATATTCCCAATTTGAGTGTTTGTTGTTGCCATAACTGTTTTGCTTGTATTAAAACGAATCATACATATTTTTAAAACGGATTAAATAAACACAGAAATAAGGAAGTGACGAATAGGGTAAATTAGTACAATTCGGCTACTAAAATGGAACTACACAATTCCGTACTATCTACGTCATACTCCAAGTCACAGTTACACGTTATTCACGAAATAGTTACCCTAAAATTGTTCCCCAGTTTGGTACTGACTACGTAGTATCAGCTTAAACAGAACGTGGCGACAGCAAGTTCGAGTTACTTCAATGAAAATACGTGTGATAACAATGACATAAATAAATACTAATTAAAATCAGTTTTCCATTATAATATAATGGAACACCCAGTACATAATATATATATATTTATTATTATTATATTATTATTATATAACATGAGTCTATTCTTGCTGAATATAAGGAAACTACTAATTTTGGTTATCGATAGTTACGCCACTGAGGGCAATGTATTTCCATTGATTCTATTATGTAGTAGAACATTCTTTGTCTCTCTTTAAATATTGCATCTTATCGCAGAATTTTGTCAAATTTATTGAGAGTATATTTATAGTCAACTAATAAAAACCCATTTTATGCACATAAAGGATACAAATAAATATAAATTGGGTTTGCTACATATTTTTAAGACATCCTGTATGAATAAATACTAGTTTAAATCAGTTTCCCATTATAATATTATTTATATATTTTTCCATTAACTATTTGAAAGTTACATATATCTTTAAATCCTATTTAAAATGTTTTTGCCGTTACAAAAATAAAGCCGACAGAAAAAAAATTAAAAAATTGATTGCACAAAATTTAAATTTAATATAATCAGTAGTTTTTCAGGCTGACTTTTTAAACATTTTATTAGGTCGCCATTTAGTTTACCCATCATCGATTCGTACCAAAATATTACCAATTCATTCCCATGCAACACTTCACTTTTGTTCAAAATTCGAAGTAAATTGGATAATTAGTTTTTAGGTAATAATTTATTTAATAATTCAAATTAAGAAAATATGTGTTTTGCATCTAGAAACCCTAAAACGATATATATACAAACTTGCGAGGGTGATTTTTTTCAGGATTACGAGTATTTTATTTGAGCGCCTTCTTGGATTCGTAGTGCAATTTTACCAGTTCATCTTTATATCACACCTAATTATCACCATAATCGAAATCAATCTAATAAATATTTTCTGCCGGTTGATTTCTTTAAATATATTATTGAACCGCCATTTTGTTTCGCCATCGGGAATCCGTATCCAAATTCTAGCAGTTCATTCTAGTAATACTAGAAGAATACTTTTTATGTAAATTGAAGTACTTTTTTAGTAATAAATTTTTTTAACATTTCACTAAGCCGCCATTTTGTTCTGCCATATTGTTTCCAAGTCATCCCCATATGGCTAAAAATTAAAAAAGTTTGACATCTTTCATCATTTTTAGAATTTTTTTCAGGACTCTGGCTTATCCTTTTTGGCTGACGTGTATAGTGAGGAAAAATTATTTTTATATCTACAAATTAATTAAATTTGACGTGTATTGTCTTTTTCGAAATATTATCTAAATTTTATTTTAAATATGTATAATCGAAAAAAATTATAAATATTTTTGCCAAAATGTTTTCAAGTCATCCCCATATGAGTAAAAATAAAAAAAGTTGGATATCTTTCATCATTTTTAGAATATTTTTTCAGGGGACTGACTTATCCTTTTTGGCTGATGTGTATAGTGGGCAAAAATTATTTGTATATATAAAAATTAATTAAATTTGGCGTGCATTGTCTTTTTCGAAATATTATCTAAACTTTATTTTAAATATGTATAATCGAAAAAAATTAAGTATATACGCCAATGACTTCCACAATTGTCCCATATTTGATTTGATTTTTGTGCAAAATTTGAGGAAAATTGGATAAGAACTTTTTTAGTAATTTTTTTAGCATTTCACTATGGTATCATTTTGTTGTGCGATATTGGATTTTTGCCATAATGCTACTATGTGATCCCTATATGATTCTTGTATAAAAATTTGCTTAAGAAAACTCATAACGACCTTCTACCAATCCCCGCCAGTGTGCGTTGCGCCTAAATTTTATTTGCTGATATCAGTAACGACTCCTCCATTAATCAATGGAGTCAAATGGCCAATGACCCCCCAATAAATAGTTCCAAACAGAAACAAATAAATAAAATAATACATAATTTATATTTTTTCAATTTGGAAATTCCCTCTATTATTCTAAGCGTATAAACTCGTTGACCGTTCTCTTAATCCCACTATTCATGCCTCGTAACGCGATTTCCGGAGAGGTTCCGTTTCATTTGGTATCGATCACGGCTGGCGGCCCACCTTCACACAAGAGTCTGGGGAACAGATTTGTAGGAGCTCCGAGTTTACATGATTGGCATCGACAACGCATGTAACGCTCTTGTGTTGTTCGACCGTGTAGAGTACAGAGAATACTTATATTTTAGTGTTTTGGTTTTAAATTGTTGTCAATTAGATCTTAGATCACAGAACATTGTTAAGTACTAAATTAAATTAGATTTGCTTTTATAAACTAGTTTTGGCGGAAGTGATTAACCATTCAGAGGTGCGTATTATTAGTATACCTAAAACGCTTTCAGTTTTCCGTTACAAACACTTAGGTACAATTAACATTATTTCTAGGAGAAACAACCGATGGAAAGGTTTGGTCGCACAAAAATTTTTTCATTGTACAATAATTGAAGGCATAGTTTATACCATAGAGGTGAGTTAAAAAACTTAAACTATGGACGATCATCATGATTTAATTTAAAAAACAAAATATAGAACGAATCCTTGTGTTACGTATTAATGGGGTGGCTCACATTATAATTTAATTTTCTATTTTGTTCTATTTTATAATTTCTACAATTTAGATAAGTTTAACAAAAAAAACAACTACTGAGCTTGTTGAGGAAATCATAGTCTAGCTAGGGTGACAAGATATATATTCTTTTGAAGAGTAAAGTTCTCTTTTTCAGGTCCATGAACTCTGTATTGTAACTATTACTAAATGTACGACAAATATACTCTATTTTGAGACATATGATGGTGTTTTCTAAGTTACTATAGACGTTAATGGAGTTCAGTTACCGTTAACTTAATACAAAGGCTACGATTTTTTTTTAGTTTTCAGTTGGTTCATACTTTGAGGTAGACAGAGCTAAATTCAATAAAGTATATTTTTTTAATTAAAGGGAAGAAAAAAAACAGTATAGTAGCTTAAAATTATTAGAGTGTGTATACAGGTTGTGTTAAAAATATTCGTTAAAATGAAACCTGACTCTGGAACAAAAAGTTATAATTATTTATGTATACAGAAAATAAAAAAAAAACATATCATGCGAAAATTGAAACAGTAAAAAAATTCAAAATAATTTATAAAGCGATGGTTACAAATATACAAGTTAGGAAAAATAAAAGCTAATATGTTCACCCCGAACTCTCAACAATTTCTGGTAGCGGCCAGAAATACTAGAGATAATACATTTATGTGGAACACTTTTTCATTTTCTCTGCACTTATTAGATCTGGATGATTTGTAGTTTATTTTTAGTAGTTTTAAATGTGTATTTCAGCCAACTCTTAACGTTTTTAATAATATTTTTACCCGGAGATCGTGCCTGGATCGCCTACCAATCGGGTTTATTCCATTATGTTGATAATATTCGTTAATTATCGCTGCTTGAAGAGGTTTTGCAACAGCATCAATGAGTGTAAAAGTGCAGTATTTTCCGGTTCTTTTCCTCCGTCGATCGCCGTTATTTTTTTGTGTTTATATTTACATTTACATGTGTTTCCTATTGTTTCACTTTTTTGTGAAGTTTTTAGAGACCCTGTTTAATACAGTGACTATTCACGTGTGGTATTTTGGAGTAATACGAATAAATGGATTATCCAAAACGCTCTTTTGATCATTAAGTAAAAATATCGCAGCAAATTCTTACTATGCAGACACACATTTTGCCCTAATTCGGGGATGATGCTGTATCTAGTTATTAATGAGCGAAGTTAAAATCTGTATCTCTGCCTCATTCTTAACTTATCAAATTTTTGAACAAAAATTCCAAACTATTTTTCCGATATCGCCTTGTAACACTTTAAAATCCTCATCCGTTATTATGGTTAAAATTATTTATAAATACACATTATTCTACTACTTTTAAATTTGTGTCCTTTCATTTCGTATTCTTATTATTTTTTTTATTTTGTTACTTGTTAAAATTATCAATAAACATACATTATTCTACTACTACTACTTAAATTTAATTCTGTCCATTCATTTCGTGTTTTTATTATTCTTTTATTATACTACTTGTTAAAAGTATTAATAGATACACTTATTTAACTCTTTCTTTACAAAAAGTAATTAAAACGTCTATTTCCCTCGCATGGTGCATGACCATGCACACAACATATCAGCAAAATCTACCCTGGCACTCTGACTACAAAAGTATGATCGACTTTTTTCGGAGCCCTCACAAATCTGTTCCCCAGACTCTTGTCACGTTGATCTCGTAGTTCTAAACGGAGGCTAGTTTTTCCCGAGTGTTCCCGATCAAATTCACATAGGGACGTATAGGTAAGATACGGCTTACGTTGGTAAAATTTTTGTCAACAGCCGCGAGAAAACTTAAATATTTTTATCAGTTGATGTGTTTAATGTGGAGGTTGTAATAGGTTGTGGTTACGACTGCTTATTTTTATAGATTTTATTTTGAAGATTTTACATTTTGTTTGTTGATTTTGTGGTTTAAATTAATGTTTTAAGGGAAGGTACGAACAATGTTTTAGAATATTAAGACTTTATAATCCGTTTTCAATTATATTGGCGAGCTGAACTTTGAGAAACGACTCGAATTTAAGACCAGTAGCCGATCTTTACCGAAATTTAAAATTCAGCAAACAGGTAAAGACAAAAACAAAGAAGCAAATCGTCATTTTCGTAGAAATATTTACGATTTAACATTTTATTATTTCGTGTGTCTGAATTTTTCAGATGACTCTTTGTGGTTTATATGTATTGACCCCCCTGAAAAGTTGACCACGAGTCGGCACTGTCTGATATAGGAATAAATTAAATACCACGCCAGGAAAATTCATAAAGCAGACTGCAACGTTGCCAGTTGTATTCATTTCTATTCTTGCTTGGCAAATTTCGAGTTTTTATATTAGAATTTAACATAAGAAGATTGGACAATGCTTGCGATCCCCGAAAGATCTTGTACCTTTCCAAACAGAAGGAGTATATAAAATTCCTTGCACCTGTGGAGAAGTGTATGTGGGAGAAACAGGACGCTCAATATCAACTAGACTTAAGGAACATGAACGATGTATTAAAAAGAAACAAATTGGTCAATCTGCTGTAGCTAAACACCAGCATAACACTGGCAATTTCATAAATGTAAAGGAAACCAAGGTTCTAGCATCGGTTCCAGGTTTTTATAAACGAAAAGTTAGAGAATCTATTGAAATATTTAAACATACAAAAAATTTCAATAGAGATACGGGTTACGGTTCACATCACACGTGGAAATCGATCTTAACACAGGGTCACGGTTCGGCGAGCACAAGTCGGGTATAAAAGCCCGCCTGAATCTCTTCGAGCTCATTCAGTGTTCAGATCTCGTGGAGTAAAAATCCCTGAAGATGCCTCGTGAAATCGAAGGCGAAACGTCGGATAGTAATTCCAATTTGACACGGTCTAATCCCAAGAAACATGATTTCTTAATTGACCAAAGCCGTTCCAAGTATTTTTTATCGCCAGCTTCCGTTTTAAAGTATTTTTTATCTTTATTTCGATTTGCGTTCGAGCCTTCATCATGCGACTGGTTATATCTATAGTTAGGTATGTGGGTTTAGAATATTCATAGCTACCGCAGAGAAGGGATTGGTACCAGGTAATGTTTACTTTTAAGAAAGATATTCTACCATTTTGCAATTTATGAATGTTACGCTAAGATTAAATGAGATGTTCACAAATTCCGGTCGGACCTATCCGCGAACGAAACTAAAAATATGGGCAACAATTGAACTGAAAAATAAACATTGGTTCACAGATAAAGTTGTCTGTTCGTACAGAAATGGAAAGTATTTAAACCGAAAGAAATAATTTTGACTAAATAAAAATAGTCGTTAGTGGTTTTAAAAACTAGAATAATTTTTTGTTTAGATATTTTATGGTTAATTTGTTTTTAAAAATTCCCCTATTTTCATATTAGAATCAACCAGTGAAAAATCTATGTCAGAGTTTTAGGGAAAACTATACCAGCCTTTTGCAAATGACATAAAGAGGAAAGTATATATTTGGTGTAAATTGGCGCTGTGTGAATCTGATATCGCAATGTATAACTATATCGTTGAAATCGAGGTTCAAATACACTGTGTTTTCTTTGTATAGGCCCTTTAACTAACGTTGGACCTAACAAGTGACAAAAATTGGCTTCTTAACTACATAATAACATATAAGCCTTCTTTACAAATGATTCCAAGAAACATAAAGTTTTTTTGAACTAATAAAACATTTTTAAATTTTCTCGCCACATACCTATATGTGTATGTGGCGAGAAATAAACTTGGACTTCAAAGTTATAAATTTCTGCGAATTTGGGTAACCTTACGTGGCTTTACTTATGTCTTGACTAGTGATGTCGCACATCAGAGATAAGCTGCCATGAAACGTCATCTTTGTCCGGCTTTTTTTTCGCCGGTTCTATTCATAAAGTTTCATCACAAAGCTGGTGTCAATAATTATGGTCAAGATTATAAAAATACATTAGAGATTCTAACAGAAAGATCAAATCTGATCACATGCTTTTCGATACTTTTTCGACCACCAGTTTTAAAATAACTTACACTTCGGATACTTCATGACAGAATCTAGTGCCTACATGAGGTGTGTTCTTAAAATGAGACTATTTGAAATGATTATTATGAAATAATAGTGGAGGTTAAATTATATTACTAAATTCACTTATATGTTCTCCTGAGACAAATCAATATCAATATCGAATCAAATATTTTACTTTAATTTATATGTCCAAAAAAGCACATTTACTTAAATGTAAATTTTTCCATCAGGATGCAAAAATAAATAATATATCTTCTGAAAACTCGGCTATTACTTAATAAATTAATTTCCTTTACCGGGAACTTCCCTCGTTATGAATCTTTTCGTTCATTAGGAATAGTGAAGTGTAACCCAATTTAGTTCCGCACATAGTCATTTAATATACTGTATTTTCAAACATTTTTACTGTGCGCCATTTTATTCCACCATATGGGAATAGTACCAATATTTTACCAGTTTCTTTCTGCCTATGCTACACTACTTATTTTTTGGGTACAATTTAAAATAAATTGATTTTTTTACACTGATTTGTATAGACCGCCATTTTGTATCATTTTAAATTGGAACCAGTTAATCCCTGTATCAGATTGAATTTTTTAGATATTTTATCTGGCCGCCACTTTGTTTCTCCGTGTTGAATTCGTACCACAATTTTACCAGTTAATATCTATAAAACAGTTAAGAGGCGTTCAAAATTTAAAATTTTTCTAAAAAGTAGTTTTTTAGACTTAATTTTTTAAATAATTTATCAAGCCGCCATTTTCTTTTGCTGCCTTGAATTCATACCAAAATATTAAAGGCTGGTTCTTTTGTTTTTCTGCAAAATTTGAGATAAATTGGATAATCGGCTTTTTAGTAGTATTTTTTTTAACAATTCACTAGGCCGGCATTTTGTTCCATCATATTGGATTTTTACCAAAATAATACCAGGTCATCCCCACATAACCCATAATTTTTAATCAAAGTTTGAAGTCAATCGGGTAAGAAGTTTTTTAACTATGCCGCGAACAGACAGAGCGACAAACCGACAGACAGACCGACAGGCACACAGACCGATGGAATTGAGGAAATATGTTTTTCGGCATCTAGGGACCCTGAAACGTAAAGATCAGGAAATATATACCTACACGCAAAAGTTAGTTGGAAATTGAACTTTGATTTCCAATGGGCTGGTTCTTTTAAAGCATTAAAACCTTTTTATTTTTTTATACAAATGTTTACCCTCTTAGAAAAAATACGAAATTTTGCAAAATCGATTTTATTTTTGCTGAGCTTATTTAATGAAAAATTAAAATAAATAACACTTTGTCATTCTCACTTTGTTTTTTAGTACTAGCGTTGATTGAAGGAAAAAGGAAGATTCGCAACCTTATGGACCAATTCGTGGCAGTGCTGATTTCATTCCACTAACATTTCGGCTGCTGTACGGTGGATAACACCCATTCGCAGTCGTTCGGCTCCCGCTGTGATGACCGTCGGCTGCGGCGTTGATCGGAAAACGATGAGATTCGTGGAACACGGTGCCGCGCAATATTACTATGCTTTATTGATCACTCAACGTTATTATTTAATCTAACAAAAAATTCTGTCGCTTTAGCCGTTAACAGCGCCATAACAATTATAGGTCTTGACAATAAGAAAAAAACTTGTGTTATTTTATGATTAAAAAATAAAGGAGATTATTTTAAATCTACGTTTAAATCTTAATTTTAATTTACAAAGTATTGTTACTTACCTTTTTTTAAGACAAAATTTATTTTTTACATTATTCTGAACTAATAAAGGTACAGAGTGTCCCAAAATGGAGCTTTTTTCCAATGTTTCTGACAAATAAAACCCTTTATTCATGATGAGGAACGAAACATCGGGTAAAAAATCTAATCACGTCATATTGTCGAAGAAAAGAAATATGTTTGAATTAGGTACTTCTTTTCTGATTCTATTAAAAGAGGTAGATATAAATAAATTTTACATTTCCATTACCACATTTTTGGCTTCAAGATAACGCAGATAAAATGTTTGACCCGACGCGGGCTTTCCGTTCCTCGGCAATCATTATTAACTAGCATTGATAATATTTTTTAGTTCGAAATATCGAAAAAATGTTAAGTGTGATACGCTGTTGGATTTAGAATTAAAATTACTGTCTATTGAGAAGAACTCAACATTTTGACTATTTAAAATGCACAGTTTATGATGATCGTTCGAAGATGAATCGTCGAATCATAAACTTAATAACATATTTTGGTAGAGGGAATACGGTGGCTGGATGATGTGACATTTGAAAATAACTTTTTAAAAAAATTCGGTAAAAAATTAAAACTATTTTCAAAAATATCTTTTTTTCCGGATATGTTCGGACATTTGATTGAGAACAAATTGCGCAACTTTGCCACTATTTAAACTTTTCCATATCTCGTGTAGCTTCTCCCAATTGTCACCCTAGAAATTCGCATACCCTGTAAACCATGTGAGCGATTTTTCGTGTAAAATAGCTTTTTTTTTTAATAGAAAAAATTAAAGACAAATATAGTTCATAAAAGATTTTAATTTTTTTAACAACGACAAGAGCAGCATAGATAAGTAAAAGCAAAGTTGAAATATAATGACTTTATTTCAAAATTGTCAAACAAAACATAATTTAGAAAACACATTCAAAACAAAAGGTAAATAAATATGCAATGTTTGCATTAAAAAGATAATGGAAATTTTAACTTACACAATTACTAAGTACGTACTACCATAAATATTGAATGCATACAATTTACGCAACTGATGTAAAACGAGGGAAGTATTGTAATCGTGAAAAAATCACTCTCCGAGATTTTTTCACGTTTTAGGGCCCTAGATGATGAAAAAAAGGTTTTCTCAATTTCGTCGTTCTGTCTGTCTGTTTTCGTTAACAGTCCTCTTGTTTTTTGGTTAAAGTGGTGTATTATTTGGAGTTAGGATTGAGTATAAAAAAAACAAAAGTTTATGTTTAAATTGTCTACGTTTCGCAACTTTATTGTTGCATCCTCAGGACACATAAATGTTATATCCCCATGATACCCCTATTACCAGTCTTTACCTACTCCGTTGGTTCGCAGATATTTCCCCGATATGAAACTTCTAAATGGTTTTCGTTAACGATTTTCTTTTTGTTAAATTAGAGTGGTGTATTGTTTGGGGTTAGGAAATATCTGCGGACCCATGAAGTAGGTAAAGACTAATATGGGTTTTATGCATGATAGAAAATCTATGTGCTTTAAGGATGCAACAATAAATTGGCGAAACGTCGGTTTGTTTTCTTCACTAGATCTTAACCCCAAATAATACACCACTCTAAAATAACAACAAGGGGATTGTTAATGAAAACCACTGTGAAACTTAATATCTGGAATATCTGCTGGCCAACGGAGTAGGTAAAGACTGATAATATGGATATCATTTTAAGATGGGGAAACAAAAAAACGACCAAACAAAATTTTAAAAAAATAAACGTAGAGAACTCTTGTTAAATACATTTTAAATTTTGCAGAAAAATTAAATGTGAAAATGGGATACCTATTGAATTTATTTTAAATTATGGTAGGAATCCAATATGATGGAACAAAATGGCGTCCAATAAAAATAAAGATACAGTATATGTAACACATATACACTATGACTATGTACTGAACTAATCACTGGATCACACTTCACTCTTCCTAATAAAAGTAATAATTCATAGCGAGGGAAGTTCCGGGTCAAGGAATTTACCGATTTTTTTACATACTACAACATAAAAGTTATATTTATAACGCGTGCTATACATGCAGATTTTTAAATATTAGTATATATTTTCGTTAACGCCATTTTGCTCCTATTACTTTTTCATTTTCTCCGTAAATATAGGAAAAAAAACCTTGTGCTACTCTATTATTACAAAATAAAGCAAATTGTTTTAGGTCTACGTTTAAATCAAATTTTTCAAACATAACACGTAATTTACAAATAATACATAATCAAAACAAAAGGTAAATAAATATGCAATGTTTGGATTAAAAATATAACGAAAATTTAGAAAAAACGTGAAAATAAACTTACATTTAACTACTAAATAGGTACTATCCACAAATTTTGAATACATACAATTTACGCAACTGGTTTTGTTTTTTACATACTACAATATGAAATTTATATTTAGTTATTTAATTATAAATTTTAGCGCACGCTATACCTGTAGATTACATTTTTCAATATTAAATTTAAAAATTAAATATTAGCATAGTAAATTTTTGTTAATGCCATTTTGCTGGTATTACTTAAATAATTATGCGAAATGTCCAAATCTCCGCTTTTTTCCTTAAATATAACGACAATAGGAAAAATATAAACTTACATTTAACTACTAAATAGGTACTATCCATAAATATTGAATACATTCAAATTTACACAACTGGTATTTTTTACATACTACAATATGAAAGTTATATTTAGTAATTTAATTATAAATTTTAGCGCGCGTTGTACCTGTAGATTTTTAAATATTAGAAGAGTATATTTTTGTTACAAACATTTTGCTGCTATTACTAAAATAATTATGCGAAACGTCCAAATTTCTGCTTGAGACATTTTTTCCTTAAATTATTTTCGTGAGTTAAACACATGCTAAGGAGTACCCGGGATTTCGTTCGCGAATGACGCTAACGAAAGGGATATAAATGGGTACTTAGATCACCTTATTTTTTTATAAATTTTAGAAACCACGTTGTTGCTTTTTCGTTCAATTTTTGTCAACAGGGGCTTGAGAGATTTTTGTTTATAAATTATCTCCGATTTTTTGGAACACCCTGTAAACATTTAAAAAAATAAAATAACATATACGTGATCAAACGCTGTTTTGAAAAATTAACCGTTTTTTAAATAAAAATATTGTATTATTTAAGGGGCGGTTTCATCCTCTTAAAATTTGATTTTTGAAAAACACTCTTCTTATCGGACCTCCACACCCTACAAGCAACCTGTATGCTAAAATTCAGCTTTTTACGTCAAGCGGATTGATCAGAATCGTGATTAATCAGTGGCCCGATTTTTTGAAACACCCTGTATACATTTTTAAGAAAACTTGAAAATATGTTAAATAACCAAATAAAATACACAAGTTTAAGCGTTTTTTCCTAAAACAATCGTTTTTTTTTAATAAAAAATTCCTTCTTATCCAACCTTTACATTCTACTACCAACCTGTGTGCCAAAATGCATCTTTTTACGTCAAGCAGTTTGAGAAGAATTGTGATCAATCAGCGACCCGGTTTTTTGAAACACCCTGTATAGAATACAAAAAAAGGGTTGAAAGGTCTCGGTTACCAGACGATCATTAAAAAAAATCATATAAATCGGTGCAGTACAACTCTCTCACGAACTTGCTGAAAACTTAGCTCAGTGTGTTAAATATGTAGATTTTACAACAAAATATTAAACAGCACCAACACGTTTTTTTAAATAACAAACCAAACATAAATTGTGTCAGTGAATTGAAATTGTACCTATGTATTAAATTTAACATAACGGTCAGGAAAGGAAACTGAAAAAATTATGTATTCGACAAAATTCTTATTTTTCTATGTGGTTCATCTTCCAAATCTTTATTTTTGTGACTATGCATTCAATGTCAGAAAATTTAGGACTTTTTACAGTTACAGTACTTACACTCATTAATATGCAAAGACAATTTTGAGGGAATTTTCAGAAAGTATAAAATATAAAATTATACATTTGACATATTTAACTTATTTCTGTCATTATTATTTGATAGAAAAACATTTGGTTTTAAATTGTTTATTTCTTGTCAAATGATTTTTAGTAGTTAAAATCTATCCAATTTTATATTTTATATTTTCTGAAAATTCCCTTAAAATTGTCTTTGCATTTTAATTAGTGTAAGTACTTTTTAATTGTATAAAAGTCTTAAATTTTCTGATAATTATGTTACTAGAGAGCCCTGAAAAAGAAATAAATTATTTCGAAATTAGAAAAAAAATGTACTATAAACTTTTTGGCGGAATACCCGTTATTTCTATATAGTATTGGTAGTATATGGCTGTTACCTACAAGCACAATATATATATATATATATATATATATATATATATATATATATATATATATATATATAAATATATATAACAGTCGCCATTTAATTTATTTTAAAAAGAGTACTAATCAAGAGAAGAAAGTTTCAATACTCAGAGATTCAAAAAACATCAAATTACTGCCATGTAACATTTTTACTTTACTTGAATTTAATTTTAGCAAGGACATTCGAAAAATAAGATACAAAATAAAAAACACTTACCTGTACAAAATATAGGAAGGGCATTTTTCTTCAATAGTTGTCTTTCGCCACTTTAATACATATCGTGTTTAGAAAAATGATTTTCACGTAAACGTTTATTTATGAAAGAATTTTCGTCCATTAAAAATATTTCAACATTGCCACAGTTTTGTATCCATTGACAAAGAATGTTGGGCCTCGTCACGGGGAATTTAAAAAAGCTCACCAAATTATTTTTCTTTTTTTTTATTGTTACATCCAACATACCCACATTCTATTTTTCTGGCAGACATAATTGCTTTAATTAAAAGTTTTACAAGAATGAAACGTACTCCAGTTTCGTAGAGTTAAAAATTCACGAGTTTGGCTCGAAAACGAGCAAAAAACAATAACCACTATGATGTAAACAATACAGGTAAGCGATTTGTACATCTCCGCCGACTATCCGATATATCCGCTGTTTCGCTATAAACCACTGGCAGTGCGTGGCGCTAAGGAAATCTCGGACACCTTTCCTGGCGGCGACGATATCGCCAGCTACATCTTGGACACCTTTTATGCCACGAATTCGCTGGTTGCGCATCTTCCTTTTTCCTTCAATCAACGGTACCAGAGTGTGAAAACAAAAGTTTTAAAAACCGATTTTTATGAGCAGAGATTTGCGCTGAAAAAATTACGGCGATGCAAAACTACGATGTAAGCATGAACAGGTACCTATATTTTTTTGCCAAAACTGAAACAAACGCTTTCTCAGCAAACATTTCATAAAAAAGCCTAAAAAAAGTTGAAATATTTTTATCACATTCTTGCATTCTTCATAAGTCATTACAATTTAAACAAAGTCTTTATATTTAATTTTGACGTGTGTTTTCAGTTTAACAAAAAATATAGAAGGTTGACCTGGTACTTGTTTATGTTTACTACGAGAGATTTCGGAACTTTAAACATTTTCAATGTAAGTCTCTCGGTAATAACAATTGTTTTTTTTTAACATCACATTCTGGTTAGAAAAAAATCCCAGCTTTCTATTGGTCAAATAAAGAAGGTATCTAACAGAATTGAAAAAAAAATTGTAGTTGGATTATATTAAATGTGGCAACACATTAAAAAAGTTCTAAAGTTTGGCTTCAAATGACAAAAAATAGATTATCTGAAATATAACTGAAATAAGAGGGGGGGGAGCGGAACTTCTACGTAGGACACCCATATACCGGAATTTCGCTTAATTCATACATTGATCGATCAACTCAACTATAAGCATTTGTGAAACGACAACGTCGTGCGGCTTTAGAGCCTCGCTTCGCTACTTTAAATCGTGTTTTCCTAGTAATGCCGATTGAAGCCTGGTTTGAAAAGCGAGGATCCATCGAGGGGGTCTGAGCATTTTACATTGGATAAGTTTTCTTAAGCGTAAGCTATTATTTTCTTCGGTAATAACAAGCACATTGTTTTCTTAATTATATTATTAAAATTAGGAAAATGGTTTTTGTAAAGATTGATTTTTACGTGTTTTAGAGTTTATATTGGGATAGCTCAAAAAAAACGTCAGACTACATTTTAAACTATTGTCCTAAATTAAGGAGTTAAAGCGTATAAAATTGAGTAAGCCGCTCAAGTGCGACACCCTGTACTTTTTCATATTGGGCTTTTGATTCTAGAATCTTAAAATATAGAACTTATTAAACTTAGACTTCCTTAAAAAGTTTTAAAGAATATGACTAACTAACCTTTTTTGTTGTAGTTAAACGTACTTATGCTCGCTTCATCTTCTGCGTATGCGGTTATATATCCTAAATTCCTGAACTTGTACCATAACATCGGACACTTATCTAAAAAGCCTACCGATTTAGGCTTGCATATTTTGTAGGCGTTAGACTGATTAAAACCTAGAAACAATTAAATATTAAAATAGTACTTGTAAGAGACGAAACAAATATTGGTCATCAAAATGAAAGAAGATATTTCATACATGATATGTCTTAACAAATATTAGGAAATGGGAATTGTTTTCAAGTCGTATTATTTTAACAGTTGCTGATATATATATATATATATATATATATATATATATATATATATATATATATATATATTATATAGATTAGGCGCCGGAGCGCGATAGCGCGGCGGCACTATCATTAAAGTCAAAATATTAGGGTCAATTTCACAGTAGATAGGCAACCAGTTTCACACAAATTTTGTGTACTGCTATTAAACTGATAATTATAGATATTATTTATTATAGATATTATTTTTGATCTGTGTCAAAAGTTGAGGAGAGGAGCTTATTTATGTTACTTTTAGAAAAAAAAATGAGATGTTTATTTTCATTTTAAGTTTGGTTAGGCTAGGCCGTATTTTCATAAAAGATCCAAATTTTCACACATAATGCGCCATATACAACACATATTGTACAATGTGTTACCTATGACTTCATCGTTTATTTTCGCGTAGTGAAGAATTGTTCAATCTTCAATGTGACCTTCCTGGCTAAGTGGTAGGATTATCGATTTTGGATGTAACGCATACTTATGTCTTTAAATCCCTGTTCAGGTAGATGACTTTTTTAGATTTTTTTTTAAACAAAACATAATTAATAAAAATACGGATTAGGTTATATTAGGATTGGTCAGGCTTACTGTAAAGAAAGCGCGCGCCAGCAAAATTCCGAATTTATATTAAATCAATTTTTTTTTAACAAAATCTATACTGATGAGTGAATTTAACCAGTTAATGTTAGGTTATCTCAGGTTCGTTGTTAAAACCATCATTTAAGCTATAAACCCGCATTAAGACCAAAAAAAAATCCGAGTTGATATTAAATCAAGATATTAAACTGATAAGTATAGATATTATTTATTGATCTGTGTCAAAAGTTGAGAAGAGGATCCTACTTGAGTTAGTTTTAGAAAAAAAAATTATATGTTTATTTTCATTTTCAGTTTGGTTAGGCTAGGCTGTATTTTCATAAAATATCCAAATTTTCATACGGAATGCGCCAATTACAACATATATTGTACAATGTGTTTCCTATTAGTTCATGGTTTATTTTTGCGGAATGTAGAATTGTTGAATCTTCAGTGTGAGCTTCCTGGCTCAGTGGTAGGATTATCGACTTAGAATGTAACGCATACTTATGTCTTATGAAACTTATGAATCCCTGTTCAAAATTACGAATATTAGGTTAGGTTAGGAATGGTCAGGCTTACTGTAAAGCGCGCCAACAAAATTCCGAATTTTTTTTTAATCAAGTTTTCTTAATAAAATCTATACTGTTAAGTGGATTTAACCAGTTAGCGTAGTTAGCTAAGATTCGTCGTTAAAATAACCACTATAGCTATAAACCAGAATTAAAGCCATAAAATCACACTTCAAATTAGCGAAAATTAGATGTGGAATAAGTACGCACTTTGTAGTGGTGTGGTTAGTGAGTTCTGCATGGAAAGTAGGATTTTGCGAGGGATTTTTGTTACAAAATAGGGATATTTTTTGCAAAAATTAAACTGTTAAGTGGATTTGTCCCATTAGGGATTAGGTTAGATTTGCTGTAAAGAAAGCACGCGGTAGCGTGCCAACAAAATTCCGAGTTCATATTAAATCTTTTTTTTTACAAAATCTATACTGTTAAGTGGACTTAACCCGTTAACGTTAGGTTAGCTCAGGTTAGTCGATAAAACAACCATTAAAGCTGCAAACCAGCATTAAAGCCATAAAATTATACTTGAAATTATCGAAAATCAGGTTTGGAATAAGTATGCACTTTAAAGTGGCCTGATTGGTGGGTTCTGCGTGAAAAGCAGGTTGTTCTCGGCTTATGGTGATACAGTATTACCGTTTTTTCCGAGACATTTGTTCATGATAGCTGATAAGAAGAAACGATTTATTTCTATTTGGTAAGGCTATTTATTCTTTGGTTTTGGTTAAATGATTCATAATATTATTGTTTTTTTTTTATGGTGATGGACACGTGATACAGATTGATGAAAATCTTCTCACTAAACGTAAATATAACATAGAAATGATTATCCCTGAAAGATGGCTTCTGGGGCTTTATAATTTTCACGATAAAAGTGGGTATGTCGAATTTTTATCGGCAACCGATCGGCAGAAATATTGGAAAAAATTATCTAGGATCATGTGTTGCCGGGATCGGAGATATGAACAGATTGTTGGCGGGGTTATGCCGGTCTTAATACTTTTGGTAGCGCTTCTGCATACATTCATAAAACAGTTCACTAAACAATCACAAACCGTAGGCATCTAAGCATTCCGTATATGTATTTGGCACCCAGGCTTTTTCTATTGGTTCGTTGCACCATGCGGTCGTATTTAAACCAATAAGCGGCGAGGTGCCAAACTCATATACGGAATGTAATTTGGTGCGAAAATTCATATATGGAATGTTGCACGTTCATACATACGCATTTACGATTTTGAGTTTTATGTAAGTCTGACAAAACTTGATATGAGTTTTATTAATGTTGGAAAAACATAAAAACATTTCATATGAAATCAAAAATATATTTCAAGCAAGGAAATAAATTTAAAAAAATAATAAGAAACTAATAAGTGCATTAATGTCCTTCACCATGTTTTGATGCATTTGGTTGGTTTAAAGCTACGTTGGCTGAAAGATTGTGGCTCCTTTTTAATCTTTTTTTGGCAGGCTCGTCTTTGAAAGGTCTCCCAAATGGCAATTTTTTTGAACCTCTTGTAATGCCCACCTTTCGTCGACTGATGGAAGTTGGTTGCACTCTGATGCTCGCTCTGTGTCCAAATCGTCTGGCAGAAGAGTTTCCCCTTGTGTTTAAAAAAATTTCCCAAGCTGTTTTAGTTTTAATTTTGAATAATCGTTCTTGCAAAACCTTTAAAGAAGATGAATCAGTTCCAAATTTATCATTTTTGTCCTTAACAAAATCTTCAAAATAATCGTCCTTTTGTTCAAGTGACTCGTTTCTATTTATAGGATCATTAGGCATATCTCCCTCAATATTGTTTTCATTATAAATAATAGAATTATTTATAATTTTGTTTGAAGTAATTGTCGTAGGTTCTAAAAGTCCGCTATAGAATGACAAGGGTTGAACCTTCTCGCCAAAAGCTAATTTGGCTATTTCATATCGATCTTCTATATTAATGGCTGGCATGTTACAGAAAGATATATTAAAAAAGTGTACAATAGCAGCTTGGTGTTTGCAAAATGCACCTAATTTTCCAACTTCACAGCTACAAAATCCTATTTCTATGTCGACTATATAAAAAACTTCATGATTTTGTTCACTAGGGACTTTGTATAGGTTTTTTGATAGCTTTACTAAATCATTTTTTTGTAGATATTTTATTTTTTCTAATTGCCTTTTAAAGAATAATCTAGAGGTGTCATTTCTATTGTTGGCAAAATTTCGAAGACGTCTTTTATAGTACTCTTCTAAGGCAGTGCAACTGAAGTTTATTAAAGATATGGCATTATAAGCTTTGTTCCTGTGTAAGACTATATCCTTAAAAAGTCTTACTGTTATTTCACTAAAATTGTTGGTTTGGTGGCCATGGGTTGATGCATCTCTGTAAGCCATGCACCAATCTTCCCTTCTTTTCCAGTATTCATTTATATATTTTCTCCATTGCGGATATTGTGCTTTTTCAAATGCAACCCTAAATTCCTGTTCAGCTTTCTCTATACTTGTAGCTAACATTATATTTTGGAACGTCTTGTATAAAAGTTGTCGTTCGTCTTGTGGTATGCCATTCTTTTTTTCACACAGCCAACGCCAAATAGATTGACATATAACGGAAAACGGCACAAAAGTTTTTTTGATGCTGGCCAAACCTTTTTTAGAGCTTTTCTTTCTGCATCACTATCGTCTGTGATAAATATTTTGGGATAACCAATCCCACCAAATGCGTTTGGTATTGTGTCCTTAACTAGTTGATATCCTGCAGCATAATCTTCAATTGTTTGGCCCTTCGTGATAATAACTGCCAATGGAACTGCTCCAATTCCACATGGAGTTAACATAAATGAAACAGTATGGCTTAATGCATCACAAGAAGCAGTACTATCTGTAAAAACGATATCTTTTGCGAATAGAAGATTATGTGCCCGCTGCATAATTGGAGTTACGATAATGACGACAAATGGTTCTTCACTGTATTTTACTATAATACCTTCTCCTTTGTATATTTCAACTTTTTGTTGTACTTTCTAAAAGTAATTTAATAAAAATCTGTAACTTGAAAGTCTTAAAAAAATACCTCTAGAACTCCATTACCATCACGCGGCCCCAAATTTTCAGTTCTCCATACATTGTGCCAGTATTGTATAGTGCGATACTTCGGATTTATCTCTGCATTTGCAAGAACTTTACTGTCAAAGCCAAATTCAAATTCTAATTTGGACTCATGATAATCCAGAGCCTCTTTAATACCCATTCCACTATCAAAGTAAGAACTATATTGGGCTCTGGTATCAGACAATGGGCGCAGAAATGAAAGGCTTTCAGCTGATTCCAAACTGTGATTATGATCTTTGATTATGCTTATTGTACCTGGCATTCCAATCTTAAAATAAAATGAACCAAGTTAAATTTATTTTTTACATGACTAATAATATCTAAATGATAGGTATTTGGGAATTTCTGGGTATGCGGAAATGATCAAAAATGATATTGACAATGTTGCCATATTGTCTAGACACGACCAATTTATTGCAATAAATAAAAGTAGGATATGACATTTAAAATTACCACATGTAGTGCAAAACTGGGAAATCTGGCAACATTGTCGACCTTACTATTGATTTACGCATACCAAAAAACTCTCAGATATCATTTTTTTTAAGCGTAGCTTTAACGGTTCTATAGATAATAAAGCGGTACTTCAAAAATGCAATGTTGTCACAGTTCATTAACCAGTAAAGACACGATTTTAAAAATGTATGATCTCACTAAATTTAACACGCTCAATTTATTGCAGTAAAAATAAATGGATTATTACATTTAAAATAACAAAATTACTATGTGCACCGCAAAAATAGAAAATCTGGCAACAACGCTGATATTATTATTCAAATCCGCATGCCCCTAACTCTGATATATTCAATTTTATAAATATAAATTTTACGGTTTTATTAATATTGAATTTTCCCGGGCCCACCCTGTATTTTTAGGTTATTCCCACATATTTTTTATTTTCAAACATCCGTAAATCTCTTAATATCGTTACTCAAAATAGGCGCTAAACAGTCGCTTTGTATTTCTAATGATCAAAGATAATAGGCTCTGAGTTTACTTTTATATCCGCCGGCGATAAAGTGCCACTTTATCGTCGCTAGCTAACGTTTGTTTTACCCAAAATGCGCCTTCGTTTAATTTGCACTAATTGTCACTGTCAAAATTTTTCCCATATGGCCGACAATTGACAAACACATTTCACAATAACGTTTGAAAATAAAATAACATGTTTTATTCGCAGCTAAAGTAATTTTTTGTGGCGCGCCTGTCTGTAATTAACAAAACAATAGGCTTGCCATATAGAATGACATTTTAAAAATAACATGTGGCCTACTTTAACGAATTTATCTTTCTTAATAGTATCCTTAGTGGTATGTTTAACGGATATTTTTATTTTTGCCATACAATTACAATTTTTCGACTTCCCTTTTTTATTTGTACTTGAAGGAATTCTTTGATAGCCTGAGTGGTGACAAATAAAAGTAATACTGAAAAAATTAAATAATACTATAATAAAGCATAATTACAGTAAAATAACATTTTTAAAAATATCCTTTCAATCGAAACTTTACCTGCATAAATAGTGAGGGCTATTTCTTTTCACATTTGTAGCTCTCCAGCTTGAAGAATAAATGCTTTTATATTCATTTAACCATTTATATATATCATTTTCATCCTTAATATCAACTCTGTATTTATTTGTATCAATAACACTGTATTTAAAACTATTTGGCAATGCCATAACGATAATATTCTTGAAAAATCGTCTAAAAGATGAATGAACACTACTACAAGTACGTACTCTATAAAAGAATTATATCATCTGGTAGCACGCGTCTTTCTCAGCCGATTCTTTCTTGGCCAATCGTTATTCGTCAATTAGGTCTCGTGATTATTAGAAAAGCCGCGAAAGCATGCAATACCGACCATAACATTCCATATACGAATTTCGCACCAAATTACATTCCGTATACGTGTTTCGCACCTCGCCGCTTATTGGTTTAAATACGACCGCATGGCGCAACGAACCAATAGAAAAGGCCTGGGTGCTAAATACATATACGGAATGCTTAGATGCAAACCGTAGTGTGCACCAATTATATAGAAAGACATTGGTCATGTTTAAAATAGTTTATTCGACGGTTAGGCGCGATGCAATCTGCATTTATACCGGAATATGTAGACCAGTTTATGTAGTGGCAGATATATGGACCGACTCCAAAAATTAGATTTCAAAATTTCATTAAACAAATTCGCGCACCATACGTGTTTAATTAGATTTTTTTGTGACTTGAATTTTTAGTTTTTTTTTGTTTTTCTTAATAATTCTGGTGTTTTTTTGAACTAGGTACCCCTAGGTGACTTAGGTTAGCACCAGTTTTGGTAATATACTTTCATTAAACTAGTAATACTAAAGAGTAGAGTATACTGTAGACCGTGATGTATATTTGGAGGAAAATGGTAGATTCATTTCGCAATATAGATTTAGGAATAACACTCACTGAATATATAAATATATATTTTTTGTTAGTAATTAGTGTTTTTTGACATTCGATATAGACTGTGACATATATTGAATTTAGTCAAAAACCTCAAAATTGACCGTTTTAGAAATGAACATTAGTAAAATTTGTAATGTTTGTTCTTTATTTATGGAAAGTCTTGTGATTTTTTCTTTAAAGAAAAGATGCCTCGTCCACGTTTTTTTTTGCTTGAATGTAGTAAATTTAAGGTAAGCTTCCTAACAAAACTGAAAAAATTTTATTTACATCAATCTAGGTGGGTTGTCGCATTTCGCATTTGTTAATTAGTTTCAACTAAATGGGTACTTATTTTTTAAATATTATTGTTTTTGAGAAATAAAATTACTATAGACGAAAAATATGCTATAATATATTTTCACACATTTTTTTTTATATATATATATATATATATATATATATATATATATATATATATATATATATACATATTTATATATATACATATATATATATATATATATATATATATATATATATATATATATATAATAACTAAAAAAATGTGTGAAAATATATTATAGCATTCGTCTATAGTAATTTTATTTCTCAAAAAAAAAATAGAAAACAATAATATTTAAAAAATAAGTACCTACTTAGTTGAAACTAATTAATAAATGCGAAATGCGACAACCCCGCCTAGATTGATGTAAATAAAATAGTATATTTATCTTCAATTAGGGTAGGCAAGTAATAAAGAAGTGCGGTCTGGTACGATTTAATACATCTATATTGCGAAATGCATCTACGATTTTCCTCCAAATATACATCACGGTCTACAGTATACTCTACAGTATACTCTACTCTTTAGTATTACGAGTTTAATGAAAGTATATTATCAAAACTGGTGCTAACCTAAGTCAAATCCACCTAGGGGTACCAATGTTCAAAAAAACACCAGAATTATTAAGAAAAACAAAAAAAAACTAGAAATGCAAGTCAGAAAAAAATCTAATTAAACACGTATGGTGCGCGAATTTGTTTAATGAAATTTTGAAATCTAATTGTTGGAGTCGGTCCATATATCTGCCACTACATAAACTGGTCTACATATTCCGGTATAAATGCAGATTGTATAGTATCGCGCCTAACCGTCGAATAAACTATTTTAAACATGACCAATGTCTGTCTATATAATTGGTGCACACTGCGGTTTGTGATTCAACAAAATTTCGAGAATGATTAACTGTTTCATGAATGTATGCAGAAGCACTACCAAAAGTATTAAGACCGGCATAACCCCGCCAACAATCTGTTCATATCTCCGATTCCGGCAACATATGATCCTGGATAATGTTTTCCAATATTTCTGCCGAACGGTTGCCGATAAAAATTCGACATACCCCCTTTTATCGTGAAAATTATAAAGCCCCAGAAACCATCTTTCAGGGATAATCATTTCTATGTTATAACGTATGTCCCGTAAGTTTTGGCACAAAATTTAAAACAAAATATTCTTTTAATATGTAGCTTTGGTTAAACTTTTATTATTTACTATAATTAACGCCTTAGTAACTAACAAAATTAATAATTTAAATTAAATTGAAGGGGCCGTGCTGCTCAATTAGACGCAATTTTCTGCGAACATCTCGCATTAGGTTCTGGACAACTTCAACATCAATTTCGCCTATCTTTCTAAAAATTCTACGCCGTAATTGTTCCTCATTTTCGGCTTGCCACCCTCCATCATACACTTTGCGGGATAACAATGCCCAAAAATCTTCAATCGGGCGGGCCTGAGGTAAATTAGGGGGTTATCTTGTCTTGGTACGAAAGGTATGTTATTTTGACGAAGGTAATTTTGAGTTGCTCTTGCATAATGACAGCTTGCTAAGTCGGGCCAAAACATTATATCATCTCCCACGTGATGTTGGTGTACAAAATGAACTAATTTATTAAGACAGTTGTCAATATACCTTTCCGCATCCAAAGCTTCCCCCCTAACTCGACCCACATAAGGTCTGGATATCCCTCTAATCGAAATCGCACACCACACCAAAACTTTATCAGCAAATTTTGCTTTTTCCTTATATTTAACATTGTTTGGGCTCTCTTCTATATTGTCCGTATAAAAACCATCTTTTCCTTTGATTTCCGAGTTGGCAAGGGTAAAGTATTTTTCATCGTCCAAAATAATGACTTTCTCATTTGAAAAATGTATATATTTAGGACACTTTCGTCTTTTTCGATATTTTTGACCATTTCTTGTCAATTCCCGCCATACTGTACTCTTTGAAGATCGGAATTGACGCGCTAATTTTCTTGTAGAAACTCCGACTCTGTCTTTTGCTCTTCTTACCAGTCTTTCCGTCCTTTCTCGCGTGAAACTTCTTGGTCTTCCACTTTTTGGAAGAAAAAATTCCTTCTTCACATTCGGCTATAGTACGGTAAATACTTCTGCGTGAAATATTTTGGTTTTGAAAAATGCGAACTATTTCAGCCTTAGGAATTTGCCCAACCAAATTAGAAATACTTTTTCGTATTTCTAATTTATAAGACATTTTAATGCAACTGACTTTAAAAAATGACTTGTCAAACTAATGTCAAGCAAATAAACATTTTTTTGTTTCCAAAGCCATCTCGATATATTATCTTTACAACCTATTTTCAAGCCCCCTCAATTTTGTGCCAAAACTTACGGGACATACGTTATTTACGTTAAGTGAGAAGATATTCATCAATCTGTATCACGTGTCTATCACCACCTAAAAAAACAATAATATTATGAATCATTTAACCAAAACCAAAGAATAAATAGCCTTACCAAATAGAAATAAATCGTTTCTTCTTATCAGCTGTCATGAACAAATGTCTCGGAAAAAACGGTAATACTGTATCACCATAAGCCGGGAACAACCTGCTTTTCATGCAGAACCCACCAATCAGGCCATTTTAAAGTGCATACTTTTTCCAAACCTGATTTTCGATAATTTCAAGTATAATTTTATGGCTTTAATGCTGGTTTGCAGCTTTAATTGTTGCTTTATCGACTAACTTGAGCTAACCTAACGTTAATGGGTTAAATCCACTTGACAGTATAGATTTGGTAAAAAAAAAGATTTAATATAAACTCGGAATTTTCTTGGCACGCTACCGCGTGCTTTCTTTACAGCAAATCTAATCTAATCCCTAATGGGACAAATCCACTTAACAGTTTAGTTTTTGCAAAAAATATCCCTATTTTGTAACAAAATTCCCTCGCAAAATCCTACTTTCCATGCAGAACTCACTAACCACACCACTACAAAGTGCGTACTTATTCCACATCTAATTTTCGATAATTTGTGTGATTTTATGACTTTAATGCTGGTTTATAGCTATAGTGGTTATTTTAACGACGAATCTTAGCTAACCACGCTAACTGGTTAAATCCACTTAACAGTATAGATTTTGTTAAAAAAACTTGATTAAAAAAAAATTCGGAATTTTGTTGGCGCGCTTTACAGTAAGCCTGACCATTCCTAACCTAACCTAATATTCGTATTTTTGAACAGGGATTCATAAGTTTCATAAGACATAAGTATGCGTTACATTCAAAGTCGATAATCCTACCACTGAGCCAGGAAGCTCACACTGAAGATTCAACAATTCTACATTCCGCAAAAATAAACCATGAAATAACAGGAAACACATTGTAGAATATATGTTGTAATTGGCGCATTCCGTATGAAAATTTGGATATTTTATGAAAATACAGCCTAGCCTAACCAAACTTAAAATGAAAATAAACATATCACTTTTTTTTTTAAACTAACACAAGTAGGATCCTCTTCTCAACTTTTGACACAGATCAATAAATAATATCTATACTTATCAGTTTAATATCTTGATTTAATATAAACTTGGATTTTTTTTTGGTTTTAATGCTGGTTTATAGCTTAAATGATGGTTTTAACAACGAACCTGAGATAACCTAACGTTAACTGGTTAAATTCACTCATCAGTATAGATTTTGTTAAAAAAAATTGATTTAATATAAATTCGGAATTTTGCTGGCGCGCGCTTTCTTTACAGTAAGCCTGACCAATCCTAATATAACCTAATCCGTATTTTTATTAATTATGTTTTGTTTAAAAAAAAAAAACTAAAAAAGTCATCTACCTGAACAGGGATTTAAAGACATAAGTATGCGTAACATCCAAAATCGATAATCCTACCACTGAGCCAGGAAGGTCACATTGAAGAATGAACAATTTTTCACTGCGCGAAAATAAACGATGAACTCATAGGTAGCACAGCACAGGTTTAAATGATCCATTTTCTCTAAGCCGATGGTCGACAGCTATGAAAGTTCTTCTATTTGGTAAATATCGTCCAGGAAATTTTTGTGAATAAAGCCTTACTGCTGTTGCTGTGTTTCCTCCTCGACATTCCCCAAAAACTAAGTGCATATCTGCATATTCTAAATTACTGTAAAACACCATATTTTTTAATATCGGAAAAGATCTTTACTCGTTATTTTCAACACTAAATCAATTTAGGAAATAGTTTGACAGGCGATTTAGTTATTTTGTTTCAAAATAGTGTCATAGCTTACTATAAATAATTTATGTCGAAACGCAAGAGCATGCATGGATCACATTTTTTACTGACAATACCGAGGACAATACTCACATAGTTTTGACTTCGTAATCTAGGCCCAAATTAAAAATCTGTTTAGACAAGGAAAATATTTTGAATTTGATGAAAGTGAATCCAGATACAAGGGTAAGGCAGTTTCATTGCAACAAGTATTGCTTCTACATCAACTTATCGAACGTGAAAAGCAATGGATTTGCTCCCATATGATATAACAAGCAAGAGTAATACAGAATTTTTTTACTAAATGACATGTACGTCGAAGGTATTTGTCAGAAGGTCGCGTTAATAAACATAGTTTTGTTGAGGGAGGGGCTATGCCCCCCTGTTAAACGTACTGAAAAAGGCGAAAATATGTGACGGGGACGACCCTAAAGAAAATTAATTTGCAAACAGTTTTTCGACTTTTCATTCACATAATAATATAAACTGTTTTAGATATCAAAATGCATTTAACTGTTTTATATTGAATAAGCTTAAAAAATGAGTAAAAATAAGTTCCACTTCTTTTAGTTTTAATGAAGCCAATCTGTCGGAAATTTTTGAAGTTGGGTTTGTTTTTATATAAAAATGTTGAAGGGATCATTCATAGAAAAAAGAATTCTAATTTTTTTGCATCGTTCAACGATCGAAACACAGGTTTTATAGAATTTTGTGGAGAAATTTGAATTGGTAATTTTTTTAACAAAAGCATAGTACGTATGTATATGTATATTAGCCTGATGAGAAACAAGAAAATGAAATTTCTTCCCTTTCAAATTTCCCTTAAGACTCCGTTGGTTCAGGGATCTGTACATATAAACTTAGAAGGACAACAGAAACCGCATTTCATAAAGAATATAATTATTTCCTTCAAAATATTACTTCTGTGCAATGAATTCTGATACAAAACCTGTAAAGGGATTTAAAATAATAACTAAAGTTTTCTTTTTTTTAAGTAATTAAATAGAAATACCTAAATTAGTAATTAAACTCCTGTTTCTACAAAGTGCGTGTTTTGATCAAACTTTAGAGATGAATATTTCAATTGCGAAACACGATAATGAGATGCAGTTTTTCGGTTCGTTTGAACGATCTGTTCGGTATGTGCTTCTATTTGAATAACTGCATATATGCATAAACATAGTACATACAACATACAAGGCATGAAATCAAAAACTTTTTTCCTCGAAACAAAATAATCTTTGACAGAATGCAAAAAATCGACTATTGATATTTTTGTTTCCTTACAATATACAGGGTTTATATGAAAATCTTGACATCGTCATACAAGTGGAACGATGACTTAAGAAACTGTATTCAAAACAAATCATTATTACCTAATTTATGATCAGTAGTAGTAACGGTATAATTAGTTTTAAAAAATATGGATAGAGGGTTTGACAAAAGTTAATTAAAATTAACTCTACACTAACCTTATATTCTGCAAATTTTAGTATAACTTATTTTGGAAATTTTGTCAGACGTGAGATCATTACGATATACCGGCTGTAATAAAACTTTTGTGAACTATGGGCTTTTTTCCAGAATATTTATCTTATTTTAACTCTAGCCATTTTATTGTTTTTTTTTTAAATTATACAGGATATAAAAAAAGTAACACCTTGTATCTAAAAAACGAAGGTTTTGCAGACACATTTAGCCCTTAAATGAGCTATGCAATTGCCCCTGCATCTTTAGCCACCAAATACCCTATACCTATACCAAGACTAATAAAGCAGTGAAAATGAAAAAACTGTTAAAAAACCATAATTCACAAATTTTTAACTCAGCTGGTCTGACATAATTCCAAAAGGAATTATGACAAAAATTTTAAAATACAATAAGTTAGGCACTTTGTCACATTCATTACCTCCCTAATACTTATAATAAGGGTATAACTACTGTTTATAAATTAGGTCATAGAGACTTGTTTCGTAAACAGGTTGTTATTTAATCGAGAAGTTAACGAAGCACTTGTATGAAGACATTAAAATTTTAAACCTTAAACAACTTTGTAAAACTACAAGGGTTTCATTTCCCGCCCTGTAGGTGTAATTTGTATGCACATATGCAGTATTGAAAGTAAAAGCACTTATCCAACAGATTGGCTAAACGAACGTCTAAAAAAATTTTGATTAAAAAACCTTGATGCACTATTAATAGCCAGCAGTTTATATTTCGAGTATAATTTTAAAGAGATTAAAAATATTCTTAGTTTCATAATTATTATTTCATTATTATCTTAAAAGTTTTTAACAAAACATGTTAAACAAACTAGTTTGTTATTGTTCTTTTCTTCGAAATGAATTTTTGCACCCTCAGCCATTTAAGACTTCCGATGTCCCTGTCAACCGATTAGTTAATTATGGCAAAAACTTTTATCGTTTGTGCCATGTTTTTTTTTCATTTACAACAACGGGTTTCAAAACTAATTAAGTAAGAACAATTTTGCCTAATTGGAATTAATTAAGCTACATTCATGCAAAAAAGTGAATATGTCTCAAAAACTAAACCTCCCGTAGGAAATTTCAAAGAGAGCAAATTTTTAACAAATCAACTGGCCAATAAAATAACATTAAAAAAAATTAAATATACGTGGCAGTAGAAAGTTCCAGGCGATAATGTGCTGTGGCTACCCCTGTTCTACGCCACTGGAGAGACCCTGTTAAGTAAAATTTGTCAACTTATGAGTCCCAACGTGTGCATACTCTGGTTAAATTTTCAATTTGCTATCTTATTTATCTACGGCAATAAAAAAGAAAATACAGTTTTGAACATGTAACACCCTGTATTTTTTAAAAGGTGCGACTTGGAGAAAAATTTTACTTCACTTTTTAAACTCGATGGATTACGGTATTTGGGGTTTTATAAAAGAAAAAGTGTATTCTACCTCAATTCTCTCTGTTGACCATCTTACTGCTAGAACTGATGCTGCCTGCAACGACTTGTCCCTTGCAAGGCATACACTACAAAACACTTCCTCAAAACTTTTAGGGAATGCTCGAAAATATATTGACGTAAACGATAACCATTTTCAGCAATTGTAGAATAGATTAAACTATGTGCTAGGATTTTAGTTAAGTAGCATAGTTATAAAAATGACTTTATATTAATATTAAGTTACTTTTTTACTTTTCAAACTAATCTACTTATCGTAAATAAACAAAATAATTTGTTGTTAGTGCTTATAGAGTTGTTGTTTTTCATCTTTTATCCAGCATAAATCATCTGCGATTTTATAACAATAGGTTTCAAAACTAATTAAGTAAGAACAATTTTGTCCAATTGGAATTAATTTAACTACATTCATGCAAACCAGTGAAAATATCTCGAAAACTAAACCTCCCTTAGGAAATTTCTAAGGGAGCAAATTTTTAACAAATAAACTGGTCAATAAAACAACTTAAAAAATAAAATCAAATATACCAGGTGTTAAAAAGTTCCGGGCGATAATGTGCTGTGGCGACCACTGTTCTACGCCACTGGAGTGAACCTGTTAAGTAAAATTTTGTCAAATTATAAGTCCTAACTTATGCATACTGAGGTTAAAATTTCAATTTGCCACCGTACTTATCTACGGAAATAACACAGAAAATATAGTTTTTAACACCTACATGTAACACCCTGTATTTGCGACTTAGAGAAAAATTTTACTTAACTTTTTTTCATATTTCATCAAGATCTATAAACAGTCAAATTTAAGGCACTTATTTCTGAAACACCCTATATATATATATATATATATATATATATATATATATATATATATATATGTGTTGATTTTTACTCCTTCACGGATGGAAAAATACAATGTGTTTTCATTCCGGGTGTACATCCGTTCACTACTGTCGTTCTGAAAAGAACAGTTTTGCTGACGTTTCGCCAAAATCACATTTGGCATTTTCGAAGCTTTCTTTCTCGCGTCCGAATAGAAAGAGTCTCTATACGGACGCGAGAAAGAAAGCTTCGAAAATGCCAAATGTGATTTTGGCGAAACGTCAGCAAAACTGTTCTTTTCAGAACGACAGTAGTGAACGGATGTACACCCGGAATGAAAACACATATATATATATATATATATATATATATATATATATATATATATACAGGGTTATTCACGCAACACGTTCATTAAAAGTTTTTGATGATGCCATTTAGATAAAAATTTCAAATTTTGGGATTAAGGAAAGGTCAAGGGGTACTTCTTTTTTGAAATATTTTCAACTTCCTGTCACTTCCGGTTTAACCGGAAGTTGGTATCAGCTTAGGTATAGGACAAGCTACATAAAATAGCATTAAAATTCTCCGTAGAATCCAAAAATATCATAAAATACAGGGTGTTCCATTTAAAATAAGCAAGTTGAACCAACCGGAAGTGACCCGAAGTTGAAAATATTTCAAAAAAGAAGTACCCCCTTGACCTTACCTTAATCCCAAAATTTGAAATTTTTATCTAAATGGCATCATCAGAAACTTTTAATGAACGTGTTGCGTGAATAACTCTGTATATATATATATATATATATATATATATATATATATATATATATATATATATATATATATATATATATATATATATATATATATATATATATATATATATATATATATATATATATATATATATATATATATATATATATATATATATATATATATATATATATATATATATATATATATATATCCGACTGAATGTCTCCCACATTTGTCTGCCACAGTTAAAATTTGCGCATATCACACTGTAAATATTTGTTTTCCTTTTCATTGTTACTGCATAACATACTGTACAGGGTGGTCGAAATTGGTCTGTTTAAACAGACAAAACCTATTACCTGACTAGATAGAGCAAAACTGACTCAGGTGTCATGGGCTCGATTTCTGAGAAATGTTTAATGGCAAAAACCACCTGCCGATATTTTCACTGCCAACTGAGATATAGGGCGTTTTTCAATTTTCGGCCATTTTGAAAATTGTCCATAACTTTTTTATTTTGCGGAATATTAACATTCTGCAAAGACATTCTAAAGGCACTTTTTTATGTGCAATCCAGTGGCATACTCAGATTTTTTCTATAGTTGTCCGTTTTATCATAAATAGGCAAAACTTTTTTTTTCAAATGGAAATCATAGTTGGCTATAAATTATAAAAAATGCTCGCGTTTAGCCCTTTTCAGTGATATAAAGTTGTAGGTACTTATTTTCAAAAATAACGAAAATATTAGGTGTTTTTGGTTTACATCGAAGTAGGCTTTGATTTGTGATGACAATATCTCAATTATGTATTGTTAAAATTTATAGTTTGTTAGCAACTTAAACACAACTTTAAATAACACTAGCTAACGTTATTATATTTTTATATTTTTTTTATATATATATATATATATATATATATATATATATATATATATATATATATATATAAAAATAATCATGAAAATCTATATATATATATATATATGATAAATATATTTAGAGAAGTTGTTCAAATTGAGCCCCTCCCTGTTGAATACAAACTAAGCATCTTTTGCGTACCGAGTTGCAACTATTTATTAGTTCAACTGGGCTAATAGATGCAAAAGCTTGCCTAGTGGCCTCTTGCAATTCTTCTTTTGTGTGAAAGGTTCTTCTTTTAAATATCAAGTCCTTCAATCTTCCCCACAAAAAAAAATCTAAGGGAGTTAAGTCACAGGACCTAGCAGGCCAAGGTATGGGGCCCCACGTACCAATCCAATTTTCTCGAAATTCGAAGTTTAAAAGATCAGTTGTGATCCTTGCATTGTGCGGGGGACAACCATCTTGTTGATAGTAGATATTTCTGGCATCAGCTAAAGGTATGTCTTCCAACAAAGGGACAATATGTGCGCAAAATATTTACATAATCATCTGCAGTTAAATTTCCATCGTAAAATATATATATATATATATATATATATATATATATATATATATATACCGACCTTGCCGGTCTTGTTGCACAACTACGTGTGGATTTTCAGTGGACCAGTGATATGAATTATATCTATTAAATATACCAGAAGTATCTACTCTGGATTCATCACTCCAAATAATATTTAATGGAAAATTCTCATTCTCCATGAATTTTTGCTCATACCACTGACAAAATCTCAATCTTCGCGTCCCCTTCACGGAGTTGATGAACTCTTCTCGTTCTGTACGGTTTGAATTTATGTTTTTTGAGTATTTTTAAAACGGTGGTCTTTGGAACATTCGTTATATTAGCCAATGTTCGAGAGGAGGTGCCAGGATGATCTAATACCTCACCAATTATATTTAGCTGCTGGATTTCCTTTTCTTCCTTTAGTTCATAATATATATATATATATATATATATATATATATATATATATATTTGATAAATTCGGTTATCCGGTTGACGTCGCTCGGGAAATGTATTAAAATATAATTCACTAGCTGCTTCAGGAACTTCGTTAGATAATATGTAACATTTTAACATATCATACTTTTCATAATTCTCAAACATATTTTGTCAGCAACTTAACACAACTTTATAAAGATAACACCAAAACGCAATAATTACACCAGACTACAGTAATCTGACAGCAATATATTCAAAATATTGAACGCGCGTCATTATTCCAAGGCCTACTTCGATGTAAACCAAAAACACCTAATATTTTCGTTATTTTTGAAAATAAGTACCTACAACTTTATATCACTGAAAAGGGCTAAACGCGAGCATTTTTTATAATTTATAGCCAACTATGATTTCCATTTGAAAAAAAAAAGTTTTGCCTATTTATGATAAAACGGACAACTATAGAAAAAATCTGAGTACGCCACTGGATTGCACATAAAAAAGTGCCTTTAGAATGTATATATATATATATATATATATATATATATATATATATATATATATATATATATATTCAAAATATATATATATATATATATATATATATATATATATATCGGCAGGCGGTTTTTGCCATTAAACATTTCTCAGAAATCGAGCCCATGACACCTAAGTCAGTTTTGCTCTATCTAGTCAGGAAATAGGTTTTCTCTGTTAAAACAGACCAATTTCGACCACCCGGTACATATTTATTTTATTTTACATTTACTTTATTAATCTAGGCGAATTATCTATTGCTATTGAAAAATGTAACAATTTGTAGGTACCTAGTTTTCTGTACATAATTGTGGGAATTTCCATCGGCATTTAGAGTCTAATTTAGTTTTAAGGTTCTTGTATGCTATCCGTTAATTTTTATTTTTACAACACTTCTTTGTACGATTTTAAAATATGTTGTTACACGTTCGATAGTAGGAACCATCACCGATAGTAAACTGTTTATTGCGAGGGGTAAATATCTGGTGATTTATGGTGTACAGCTTGAAGGAATTACGGTGATTTACTAAGGATTTACGGGGATTTACAAGGATTTAGAAGATTTATAGTGATTTACCAGTGATTTACGAGGATATATGAGGAATTACGAGGATTTACCGAGGATTTACGGTGATTTACCGAGGATTTACGCTGATTTACCGAGGATTTACGGTGAATTACCGCGGATCTAGAAAGATGGGTGGTCATGTGATATAATATTGCAGTATTTGCAAATGTAAATGTTTTTAAGTAAGCATACATAACACGTATGAAAGTATATTCACACTCGCATGGAAATTCACACATTCATCACTTATTGTGTAAATGTACCATTGGATTTCACTGTTCTTTGATTTCCAGTTTGCATAGTACTTATATTATTCTAAGTGTCTTCTGGCTTACATATTTTTTCTCGTATTTTTTTAATGTTTTTATACCAGTAACTAATGCTTCCTAGTTTTGTACAATTTAAGTCAGCAGTTTACGTAATGATTTTATTAGCCAAACAGTGGCAACCTCGGTGGCAACACTGCCAGCAGAATAACGAACGCGCCAAGTCGATCAATATTGTCAATATTATTTTGCTCTTGTGTTTGATGTTTGATGGTGAAAAGTAAATAAAAAGTGCATTATTAAACAGTGAATTTCGAGGTAAGTGATTGTAAAATTGATAATATCTTAAAATAAGAAATAAACCTGAGAAATATCCTGCGTTTAAACAAAATCACGAGCAAAATCATCAGTCTCTGGGGGCGCCGAATCCGCATAACGCATAACCTAATATCGAGCCTAACATTCTTAATGTAGTTGCGACGTTGCCACGTACAGCAAAAAATTGCAACATCCTTAAATAGTCTAATGAAGTTCTTGTTTTATTTAATCTTGAGTTTGAGGCGAGGTTTGAGTTTTTTTAATACAATGGCCTCGGTTTTATAAAAATTTACCGTCTTCCCATTAACCGAACTTAATGAAAGGCTCTGTCAAATTTAATGAAAATTTCTCGGAAAATTTAGTATGTTGTAGAAGAAGTTGTGGATTTCGACCTTCTGCACAAAACGAGGCACAAAAGTTCTCATGCGTGCCCAAAAAAAAATCTACCGAGCCCTTGATCGAGCAGATATAGTGTTACGCCCCTCCAAAAAGTGTCAATTTTCCATATAAAACAACGGGGTGCTTCGTATAGATATGTACCGTTCTGCGCGTTGCTAAGGCGCGATTTTTTTGTATCGAGGATTCAGGGCTTGCCGGGGCTTGCCGTGTATATGCATTTAAATGGGGAAAACGGGATTTTTGGAGGGTTGTAACACGAAATCGGCTTGATAGATTTTAAAGATTTTAAATATATAAAGATGCCTTATCATGATAAATGTAATGTAGGTCTCGATGTAGGTAATAAAGGCGAGACTCTCGGCGAGACTAAAAGCTAAAAAACATTCATACGAAAAGTACTGTCCTATAACTTTTTTATTATTGGATATTTCAAAACAATAAAATACAAATTACAACACCCCACAGGGTGCCCCGTTTTCGAGGGCAACCATTGGGATCTGCTTGTTCCCATTTCAACGATGGGATTTTTTGGGACCTTTTAGTACGACATATTATTTATCACTACACGAGTATCTAACGTCGGACAGAGAAGGCTACATTTTATCGTTCTGTGGCGGCGCGGCGGTCGTCGATTCGCGTCTTCTCGAGCTCGAGCCTGTTTTATTAAAGTTTGGCCAGAGACAATTCGATTAGTATTGGTTATTGTCTCTGGCCTGGTTCCCTGCCCGAGGATGGACCAAAATTATCTAATATCTTACTGTGGAGGGTATGCAATTTTTTTTCTGGAATGGCGGCCTTTGTTGGGTGATTTTTTTGTTGTAATTAATTTGATTGGATATTTAGAGGTTTTTCGAGCCCCATCTTTAATTAATAGGTTAATTTTTATCGAGTTTTTTATTAAACATTTTTAGATTTTTTGGTTTTAATTGGGATTTTTAGATTTTTGGTTCCGATTTAGGATTGGTTAGTAGTAGGTAATAAAAACCTATTTATTTTAGCTCCGGAGGGAAAAACAATAAATGTTGTATCTAATTAAGCTTTAACTTGGAGGTTTTTTGATTATCATAATTATGTAACCTTTGTAAAACCATTTTTTTATTATGTTATCACCTACATTATAGAATGTCTTTAAAGGAATTACTATTATCGCTGGCTGAATTAAGACAACAATTAATGGAGGATAAGGAGAACCCGAAAGAAGACCTTTTCGTTGAGGTCGAAAATGCTTTAAATATTGTAATCTCGCAGCAAATAAAAAATGTTTTATTGATTAACGGCTTCAATAATCCATTAGTAGTAGGAAATATTTGCGAACAAGATGTTCTTGATATGGAATCTTTCATGCGTGAAACAGCGCCGTTGGTAATAGATGACAGAGAATATGAATCGTATTATGGTATATTTTACCAGAAAAGAGATTCTTTTAAGTTTGTGCCAGGTCAAAAAAAGACAATTTTGCTTATGGCTGAATTTTTCAAAGGCAAATATTGTCAGCAAAATTGTGCTTCTGCAAATATCAATAGATCGACAAACCGAACATCGAGCAGCAAAGATGTCACAACATACCAGAAGAAAAGCCTTGAAGGTCCAAGTTGTGAAGGTAAAAGTTTGATTTCTAAAGGTATTTCTAAATAAATAGCATTAATTTTAATTTACAGGTACTTCCGAGGGCTGTTCTAATGATAATACGCATCATAAATCTCAGGATAACATAATTGACTTCACTAATGAAAGACGCCATGTTTCCAGCACAGTAAAAAATTGGATTAAGGGAAAGTGCTTAACCGACGGCCACACCCCTGATGCATGGAATACTAAAAGAGAAGTATACACGAATTGAATTTGAAGTAAAGCGAGAAGTAAAGTATGGTCAGAAAAATGATGTATGTTGTGTAATGCGATTTTTTTGTCAAACATCGCACAAAATTATAAAAGCGGCCAGGAAAGAAAATTTTGCTCCCAGGTGGGTATTTGGAAATTTTTACAAACATCTAATGATACACGTGCGACAACCCGATACTGCGCTCAAGACTACAACTCGACCAGCGACTTATTGTAATAAAATATCAAAGCAACAAAATTTGATGACTAGCTTTTTTAAACAAAAAATCAACGGTGAAAAGAAAACAGATGCTACCTCGGATGCTACAGATAATGGTATGTCCACTACTGTTGCAGAAAAATCCTCAATAGTGATAACTTCTCCCTCGATTTTTCCCGATGCTTCTCCTATTAAAACTCAAGTAATATCCCTCGAAAGATCCAAAATAAATATTTTATCCAATCAAGTAATTCGAGAAAGTTTTGAATCTACCTCGGAATCTACACATAATACGTCGGTTAATAATAAAAATGGCGAGGAGAACAATAATTTTGACATTGGCAAACATAATATTCAGAGTATGCAAAGCATTACAGAACACTTACAGAATCCTCCGCTGCATCCCCCAATAACTCAAGTGTGATTCAGTTTTCATCGTCGACTTCATCCGAGACTTCATCTAAATCTCGATCGAAATGGTCAGCTCCGGTACGGGGCAACAACAAATCACTTCATACTTTTCTGTGATAGATGAGGTTTGCAACTTAACTACAAATATCATCGAAGAAAAAGATGAAATGGGTGTTCAACTACAAAACGTTTTAGTCAATTTTGAAAAAAACGGGCTAAGGGCAAACGATCAAAGTGGTACTAACTCACCAGGCCAACTTTTGCACTGGTTGTTTGAGCTTTCTACTAAAAACTCAAGTCAATCAAAATATAGAAACGTTTATAATGATCCGATAAAATACTTCGCATTATACTTATTTTACATCGGTGGAAGGCTTCTATATGAAACACTTTACGAAAATATGAGAAGCGCTTTACCATCCATAAGCTGTTTAAATAAATTTGTCGCAAAAAATTCGTTAAACATAGAGGAAGGAGTTTTCGACTACGATGGCATTTGCAGTTTTATAGAGCAGCGAAATTTACCTAAGGTCCTTTGGATTAGCGAAGACGCTACTAGAGTAACCAGCAAGATTGAATATGACTCCAAGAGTAATAAACTAATAGGATTTACATTCCCCTTGGTAAATGGGTTGCCTGCCACAAATTCTTTTTTAGCAACATCTGCAAAAGCAATACAGGACCACTTTCAAAACGGTATCAGATCAAATTACGCTTATGTTATGATTGCCCAACCTCTCTCACCAGCTGCGCCAGGATATTGTCTTACAGTCTTTGGCACGGATAACAGATTTATTGCGGATGATGTTACGAAAAGGTGGCAACATATAATATTAAATCTTAAAAAGCGAGGTATTACTGTGTTGGGTTTTGGGTCTGATGGAGATACACGACTTTTGAAGGCAATGAGGCAAGGTGCTCAATTATCTAGTGCGGAGTCCACTGCTGAAGGTTCCTCGAGACCCGAATGGAAGTGGTTTGAAGCAAACTACGATGCAGAAACTGGCATTTCTTATGTTCAAGACACGGTACATATAGCCACTAAGCTTCGAACAAGATTGCTTAACTCTAAAATCTCTCTAATGTTAGGTAATTTATTTGTTACAGCTAAGCATTTGGAACAACTAATTGCAAATCACTCTAAGGACAAACACTTATTAACTAACTCTGACTTAAAATTAGAAGACAAAATGAATTTTAAAGCTGCAGATAAATTATGTTCAATTAAAGTGATAAGCTTGTTAGAGCAAGCTCCGGAGAATGCAGGGACGGTTGCTTATTTAAAGTTGATGCGCCTAATTATTGATTCGTATTTAGACCCGAAAATGGATGTTAAAAGTCGAATTTATTCAATTTGGTATTGCGTTTTCTTTCTTAGAATATGGCGCCAGTGGCTAAAAATAAATAAATATAAAATCGGGGAGCATTTTATTTCATCTAACTGCTACACTTGTGTGGAGTTAAATGCACATTCTCTAATTAATATTATCCTAAATATCCGTAATAATCCACTGCTCTCAAACGATATGTTTATTCCCATACTTTTTGGAAGCCAAAACTGTGAACAGACCTTTAGAACTACAAGATCAATGTCATCTACATATTCAACGGTTATCAATTTTAGTGTTAAAGATATTATTGGACGTTTAGATAGAATTAATACGGTGAATAATATTATGCACGATCTGAAAGATGTCATTGTATTTCCAAGAGAACAAAAAAGACGAGAGAAAATGAGTATGGAAACAAATTCCCTCCCAGTCACAGATTTAAAACAGTTTACAGATACTATGATAGTTCAGGCCGTAGAGACAGCAATGCAAGATGCGTTAACGTGTACTCGAGAACTGGGCATTTCTGTCGAGGAGAACTGCTTGTTTACTGCCGCAGTTCCTTTGATAAAAGACATTGTCAAGGACGGTAGTCTAGAAGATGAAGGACAAATAGACGACAACATTATTGACACAAGCAGTGGAAATTTCGAAGATAATTTAATAAATAACTCAACTAATCAACTCCAAAATTTTACGTCTCTACCAATTGAAAATAAAGAAATTAATGATGAAGATTTAAACGATCCAAACAGTAATTTATATAAGGATTTGTGCGACATATCCCGTGTCGGGGTTATCGATGATTTAATAATGAGAAACTATGACCACAAATTAGGAGAAGAAAAAATTGAAAAGGGTTCCTATGTACGAGTGTCAGTTGGTAATAAATCAAAGATTATCAGAAAGTCATCGCTGTGCTGGCTTCTGGAGGAAACTAAAAACAGGGTTAGTACGGATAGATTAAAACGCTTTATTACAAAAACTACAGAAGTACGCTCAAAAACTGAAACACTTATTGGCAGTCAACAGAAACGTCGACAAAATTCATCAAATTCGAGAAAGAGAGGGATGAAAAGAGAAATCGCATTTGAATCTGGCAGTTCGGAGAGTTCCGAGGAGAGTTCTGTATATTCTGCAATAATTAAATATGACGATACTACAGATTCAGAAACGTTTTCAGAATATGAAGTTGACCTTAATGTTAACCGAGAGATCAGGGAAAATCGAGGGGAAAATAAAGAAATTGAAGATGTAACTATGCAAAACATAATTGATTCCAGTTTATCGTTTTCAATTCCACTAAATGTAAATAATTTTTATGCAGTGTATTATGATGAAGGCTGGTTTATTGGTAAACTAGTCAGAACTGTTGATAGTAATAACGACGATAGTAGTGAAAATTTGATAGTCGAAATGACATTTATGCAACAAAATAAACGCAAAAAGTGCGAATTTAAATGGCCAAGCAAGGAAGACATATCAAACGTAGAAACCGGCTTTGTCTTTTTTGGACCGATAGAAATTATCGAGAATCCAAACAATTTGTTTAATATAAATGAAGACGTAATTAACCAAATTAATATAGCATACGCCCACAAAAAACGTAATTATTGTTAACTTGTTTTTAATATATTATTTGTACCTATATATCGTTAGAGATTTTGTTTATTATATTGTTAGAGATTTCGTTTATGTTTCATTATTGTTTGGTTACCTTATTTCTCCTATATTATATCACAATTTTCGAGTATTATTTTGTCTTTATTAACACCCGTCCCACAAACATTTAGGCTTCATTTCAACATTTCAACTCTATTTTCCCGGCCGTAGGCCTGACGAACTTACTAACGGGAAAATAAAGTTGAAACCGGATATATTGTCAGTTCCAAATATAAACCCCATTTCAACTTTCAACTTAATTTTCCATGAGAAGGTCATGACTTATATTTATTGTTGTCAATGTCAACAATATTACAATAACACAACAATACTTTTATTGTGGTCAACAATTACAACAATACTTTTATTGTTGTCAACAGTTAAGTCATCGCCTACTACCACAAACAATATAACAATATTGTTTGTTCTACTATCCGAAAAAATAAGATGAAATGACGTTAACTTAAATATTTAGAAGAATAATAATTTATAAGGATTTATGGGGATTTGTAAGGATTTACCGGTGATTTACATGGATTTATAAGGATTTACCGGTGATTTACGTGGATTTACAAGGATTTATCGGTGATTTCCAAGGAATTATGAGGATTTATCGGGGATTTACGTGGGATTATGAGGATTTATCGGAATTATTGATGATTTAAAGGATTTAATTGGTAAAAAGGATTTATGGTGTACAACATTTTGGTCAGATATTTACCCCTCGGTTTATTGCATTTAGGGTTTGTGATAGGAAAATACCGAAACGACCCTTCTTAGTAAAGCTTTCTCCAAATTCCCATTTTACTATCTGTAATGAATGTTTTTATTTTGACCATGGGAAAGTTTACAAAGATAAAAAAAACCCTTTTGCCAACGAATAGGACCAATCAAAGAGAGGAATTTTGGCACAGGGGGTGGAACTTTATGTTTCTTGAGATTTGTATTAATATTAGAGGAGGACTCTGTTTTTGGACTTGGAAGAAGTCGGATGTGAATTTTGTTGTTCTAGTTCAATAGACTTATTTTATTTCGTTTTAACAGTGTTTCAATAAACTCTCACAGTTCATATAAAAAAGGAATGTATTGGATATATAGCTAATCAAGCACACACATACGTTCCTAAAGTGGTGACCCCGACGTGATTTGTCTTGTGAGAGCAAATAGTGTAATTAGTGCTTCAGTGTTTTAGTGATAAATTGAACAATCAACGTAAGTACCTAGTATTACAGTGAACTTTTTATCATTCCTTTTGTGGTAGGTTGTGTTTTAGTCAATACAACAGTCCCTAAGCTATCGTGAGTTTATTTGTAACAAATATTTCGCGGTATACCATGCCTAACTCTGCGGCAGAAACCAACAGTGCCATCCCTATCGCGAACGCTGTCGCGATAAATTCCGCGCCGCGACTTCCAGACTTTGACCCGTCGGATCCAGAACTTTGGTTTGTAATCGTAGAGGCTTGCTTTAATAGATCAAAAATCACAAACACCGAACAAAAATATTTGGACATTCTCGCGAAACTTCCACCGCGATATATGAGCGAAGTGCGCGACATTGTGACGAAACCATTAGATTCTAATTCCTATTCCGAGCTGAAAGAACAACTCATAAAGCGGTTAAGTGCGAGCCAAGAACAGAAGACCAGGCGACTGTTAGAAAACGAAGCTATGGGTGACGAAAAACCTTCCCAATTCCTTCGAAGACTGCAGGCACTAGCAGGATCAGTAGTCCCGGAGACATTAGTGAGGAGTATTTGGGTAAGACGCTTACCAGCCAATCTGCAACCTATACTAGCTACGCGATCACGTCAAACACTAAGTGAAACTACGGACTTGGCTGACAATATATTTACGGCTCTGCCTGTGAGCCCTTCCGTAGCGGCAATCACCCCTAAGCATTCGCAAGAATACCAGATTCTCCATTCCCTCATACAACAACTAACACAGCAACTTTCAGAGGTCAAGGGAAAGCTAGCCAGTGTCAAGCAGGACATGCATGCTTTAAGAGGAATGCGAAATTCCCGCACGCATTTTCGATGCCGATCCCAGTCGCGGCATCGCTCGCTAGGGAAGCGCGCCCAGCCGGATTATGCTGGTACCACTGGTGCTACAAGCAGGAAGCCCAGAAATGCACTATGCCCTGTTCATGGAACCAGGGAAACCAACCGGGCAGTCACTGATGGCGGCAAATGACACCTGCCTTAATGAATCACCCCGCCTATTTAGCTACAATCGTGAAACCGGACTTCGATTTCTCATCGACACCGGTGCCGATCTAAGCGTAATCCCGAGACTCCGAGTGGATGGTGCTCATACCAAATCAACCTACGCACTTTCAGCTGCCAATAGTTTGTCTATAACCACATACGGAATAGTAGCACGTACCCTCAATCTAGGACTCCGCCGAGATTTTCCATGGAGATTCATCATAGCTGACGTATCTCAACCTATCCTAGGAGCAGACTTCCTCGCACACTATGGACTGCTCCCGGATCTGCAGCAAGGCAAACTCTTGGACTCCACAACACAACTGGCATCACGTGGTGAGGTTTTGGAATGGACCGCTCCGACCGTCAAAGTAATTAATGGTGCTTCCCCTTTCCATGTGCTTCTGGAAAGGTTCCCGGGAAGTACCAGATCCAACGGTGCTCTCAAACACATTAAACACAAAACTCAGCATCATATTATTACCACGCCTGGTCCGCCTGTCGCCCAGAAACCACGTCGCCTAGCTCCGGACAAACTAAAAACAGCAAGGAAGGAATTCGACACCATGGTGAAACTCGGACTTGCCAGGCCATCTAAAAGTTTTTGGTCCTCGCCGTTGCACCTAGTACCAAAAAACAACGGCGAGTGGAGACCCTGTGGGGATTATAGAGCTCTGAATAGCAGAACCTGTCCTGACCAATATGGCGTCCGCCATATCCAGGATTTCGCACAAGAGCTCCAAGGAAAATCGATTTTTTTCAACCATCGACTTAATCCGTGCGTTCAACCAAATCCCAGTAGCTGAGGAGGACATCGCGAAAACAGCCATCACCACACCATTCGGATTGTTCGAGTTTCCATTTATGTCGTTTGGACTTCGAAACGCAGCACAAACTTTTCAGCGTTTCATGGATGAAGTTACTCGAGGGTTGGACTATTATTATGTGTACCTAGACGACATCCTTGTTGCCTCAACGACGCCCGAAGAACACCTCCGCCACATGGAAACACTGTTTCAACGGCTTCAGCAATACGGCATCGTCATTAACCCAAGTAAATGTGTTTTTGGCCAGTCCCAAGTCAAATTCCTAGGATATTGCGTCTCAAACGCAGGCACCCAACCACTGCCAGAAAAGGTCGAAACTATTCTGGCCTACCCAAAACCTGAAACGACCAAGCAACTTCGTCGCTTCCTGGGTATGGTGAATTTCTACCGGAGATTCATACCCAAAGCAGCCGAGATTCAAGCATCACTGAACACAATCCTCAAGAAAAAAATCAAAGGAAGATCACCGTTACACTGGACCACAGAAGGCCTAGCCTCGTTCGAAGCCAGCAAGAAAACACTAGCCCAGGCTACCTTGTTGTCGCACCCAAATGTCAACGCACCCCTTGCTATATTCTGTGACGCTTCAGACTCTGCCATTGTCGCTGCCTTGCAGCAGTGGGTAAATGATCAGTGGCAAAAGCTTAGCTTTTTCTCCAAGAAGCTCAGTCCTACAGAGTGCAAATATGGCGCTTATGACCGTGAGCTACTGGCCGCATACCTATCCGTCAAATATTTCAGACACATGGTGGAGGCAAGAAACTTTAGTATTTTCACGGACCATAAACCACTGATATATGCATTTCGTCATAAGAAAAGCCAAGTATCACCTCGACAGTTCCGGTACCTGGATTTTATCGGTCAATTCACGACAGACTTTCGGCATATAGCAGGGAGCGATAATGTGATTGCAGATGCCTAAACTAGGATTGATGAAGTTCATAAGTCAATCGACTACGACGCTCTAGCAACATCCCAGAACAGTGACGAGGAACTGACCAGATTTTGTCAAGACGATTCGGTCTTGAAAATGAGACAAATCCAAATTCCTTTCACTAACAACACAATCTGGTGCGATATGTCAACTTCAATAGCTAGACCATTTATTACGAAGCCATTCAGGAAACCAATTTTTGACAGCATACACCAACTAAGCCACCCCGGCGTCAGAGCCACAGTGAAACTAGCAACTCAGCGCTATGTTTGGCCATCTATGAAGAGCGACTGCAGGAAGTGGGCCCAATCCTGTCCTGAATGCCAGCGTTCGAAGGTCTCGCGTCATGTCATTAGTCCAGTCGGAACGTTTGCACCGCCCTCTAGCCGTTTTGAGCATGTTCACCTTGACATAGTGATAATGCCGTTATCTGAGGGATACAGATATTGTCTGACCATGATAGACAGATTTTCCAGGTGGCCTGAAGTAATACCACTGAAAGATCAGGAAGCAACCACCATTGCACGAGCCTTTTATGACAACTGGGTGTGCAGGTTTGGCGTTCCACTACGAGTCACCACCGATCAGGGCCGGCAATTTGAGTCTTGCCTGTTCAAGCAAATTAATTGTCCAATGGGCACCAATCATATTCGTACAACGGCATACCACCCCGCAGCTAATGGTATGATCGAAAGGTTTCATCGCCAACTTAAGGCTTCCCTTCGATGTCATAAGTCCCGCTGGACCGAGAGCCTACCCACAGTTTTGTTCGGTATCCGAATGGCTTGGAAAGAGGACCTCGACGCTACAGCTGCAGAGATGATATACGGCCAACCCATTCGCCTGCCTGGAGAGTTCTTAGCATCCCGCTCACTGAATATCCAAGATGATGGCTCCAGCAACTTCGCCACTGAACTAAGTACACATTTTCTTGAGCTACGCCCCACCAATGGATCTAACCACGATGCAAAGAGAAAAACGTTTATTTTTAAAGATCTTCAAACAGCCACTCATGTTTTTGTTCGCCATGACGCTCAGAAGAAGTCTCTGCAACATCCTTACGATGGCCCGTACCGCGTCGTTAGCCGGGAGATTAAGGCGTTCGTCGTTGACATAAGGGGACGCCACGTCACCGTCAGTATATATGGACTCAAGCCAGCGTATATCTTAAACAAGGGCCCAGAGGACATGCCACTGTCACAATATATGGAGACGGAATACGTCATTCACCCAGCAGGAATCCCTAGAAACGATCAAGTCACTCTGCAACCCGCAGAAATTACCAGAACCAGATGTGTCTCGCAACGAGAAGAAGAAGCACACCAGCCACCAGATGGGAACCATGCTCCCGCATCAGAACCCATCAGCAGGTCACCAGAGCTACAGACCAGATCGGGCAGACATGTCCGGTTTCCCAACCGCTTCCAGGCTGGATTGTCGTGAATCTCAATCACTGGCAGGAGGGTGTTGTGGCGACTGAATGTCTCCCACATTTGTCTGCCAAAGTTAAAATTTGCGCATATCAAACTGTATATATTTGTCTTTCTTTTCATTGTTACTGCATAACATACTGTACATATTTATTTTATTTTACATTTACTTTTTTAATCTAGGCTAATTATCTATTGCTATTGAGAAATGTAACAATTTGTAGGTACTTAGTTTTCTGTACATAATTGCGGGAATTTCCATCGGCATTTAGAATCTAATTTAGTTTTAAGGTTCTTGAATGCTATCCGTTAATTTTTATTTTTACAACACTTCTTTGTACGATTTTTAAATATGTTGTTGCTCGTTCGATAGTAGGAACCATCACCGATAGTAAACTGTTTATTGCATTTAGGGTTTATGATAGGAAAATACCGAAACGACCCTTCTTAGTAAAGCTTTCTCCAAATTCCCATTTTACTATCTGTAATGAATATTTTTATTTTGACCATGGGAAAGTTTACAAAGATAAAAAAAACCCCTTTCCCAACGAATAGGACCAATCAAAGCGAGGAATTTTGGCACAGGGTGTGGAACTTTATGTTTCTTGAGATTTGTATTAATATTAGAGGAGGACTCTGTTTTTGGACTTGCAAGAAGTCGGATGTGAATTTTGTTGTTCTAGTTCAATAGACTTATTTTATTTCGTTTTAACAGTGTTTCAATAAACTCTCACAGTTCATATAAAAAAGGAATGTATTGGATATATAGCTAATCAAGCACACACATACGTTCCTAAATATATATATATATATATATATATATATATATATATATATATATATATATATATATATATATATATATATATATATATATATATATATATATATATATATATATATATATATATATATATATATATATATATATATATATATATATATATATAATATAAATGTTATTTAATATATATATATATATATATAGTGCCGAAGCTACATTTTCCGCAAATGGGGTAGCGTCTTCCCAGAATTCAGGATATTGGTCGGTTGAAAATCCTGACTGGGTCATAAATGCAAGAAGACAGCATTCATATAAAATAAACGTGTGGTGCGGAATAATTGATACTTATATCATTGGACCTTATATATATATATATATATATATATATATATATATATATATATATATATATATATATTATATATATATATATATATATATATATATATATATATATATATATATATATATATATACCACATATATATATTTTATATGAATACTTATGTCTTATATGCATATTATGATTTTACCCAGTCAGGATTTTCATATATACCGACCAATATATATCATATAAAAAAGGAATGTATTGGATATTTGCGGAAACGCTACCCCATTTGCGGAAAATGTAGCTTCGGCACTGAATAACATTTCCCTTAAATAGTTTCTGCTACTCAAAAATTATCTCTGAGCCCACTAACAAAATTCCAATTATTCTTCATCTCATATTTCAAAAGTATGTAAAATTTTTGGTTTAATTGGTTTGATAGAGCTTCTTGCAAGGCATCGTCTAATATTCCCTCTAGGGATATTGAAATCTAAACTAGCCGTTCTTAAGTTCGAATGAGGATTGTTGTTGAAATATTCTACAATTTGTTCGTTATTTCTGAGCTCTCGATCTCGATAATTTCTGTTCCTATAAATATACTTTGATACCGTCACTGTTTCGTCAAAAACTTTGTTTATGCGGGCTATATCGCGCTGACTGGCCTATCAGGATGTCTGTTGTTAAACTCTTTGGTAGCATCTCTTGTGGAAAGAACATTAACTCCAACAAGACGCACAATTTCAATTTTATCTCTCACACTTAATTTTCCCTTAATTTATATTTATACAACTATTGTTTTTACATTTACAAAACTTTTATCTGACATTAATTCTGTTTCAAGGCAGCATTGTCAAATATTAATTTTTATTCCATGGGCTACTTGATTAGAAGAAATAAATAAGCGCCATAGAATAACTCCTGCATGTGCAGATATTATTCCACAGAAACCGAGGAAAGTAAACATGAATATTCGAAAGGGCTTTAAAATAAACGGCGGTTTGGTGCCAGAAACGACCATTTTATTAAAATTTATTTTCCTTAGATAATTTTCGTCGTTAGTCCCATTTGTAATAAGATTATAATAAACACATTTTAAGGGAAAACTTAAGTTTTATTGTTCCCACAAAATGAATATTATATATGCAATATTTCTTTATGAAATTTGGTACAGACCCATTAAGAAGCATACTTTATTTAGTGACGTACTCTAAAAAATAGCTAATTTGATTTTCTAAATTTTCACCAATATAGTAGTAGGTCATGGTTTTCGTATAAGAAAACATTGACAATATGACTTAAGCGTACAATTTTTAGCACGGTATTATTAAAAAAACTACTTACTAAAACCGATAAAACCGAATAATAAAACAAAATTAATTCAAGTTCTTAAAGGCACTGCTGTTGTATTTGTCCTATCATTAAAATGTCCACCATCTGCAATTAAAATGTTCACCGTCTGCAAATCCAGTGTGATTGGCTCGTAGATCACAACGCGACTTCATTCTATCGTTTTCGATCTGTAATTTGTAGCGTTCCTCTTTATAGATTTCTCTAAGACTGGCATAATCCATAATAGTTATCTTATTGTCAGGGGGTCGTCCAGTCAAGAGATCCACTGGAAGCTGTAAATCAGATCCCAATATTACACTGGCAGGTGCTTTTCCAGTGAACTGCAAAGCAATAAGCCAGTAAAAATGGTTGAATACATTTCTCTCAGTCACTTTGTTGTTCATTAACTTGGATATTCAGGTAGTTCTCCAAAGTTCTATTAAATCTTTCAACTATTCCATCTGACTGCGGATGAAGAGGGGTTGTTTTTGTGTTATGAATTCCTGATAGGCTGCACAGGCTTTTGAATACATCGGACTCAAAGTTCCTGCTTTGGTCGGAGTGTATTTTCCTCGGAATTCCATATCGGCAAATCCATTTATGAAATAGTACGTCAGAGACAATGATGGTTTCTTGATTGGGTATTGCGTAGACTTCTGGCCATTTGCTGAAGTAATCCATCACTAACACAGTTAGTGCAGTTCTTTCGAAGGGTGCTCTCATGTTGTACTGATTCATTTTGCCACAAGTACGAGTTTGGGATCCTTTACTGGGGGCGCAGGTTCGGCACCAATCTCTCACATCTGTACGACTTCCCAACCAATAAAACATTTCTCAAACTTTTTCAAGAGCCTTCATAACACCAAAATGTCATCAGAACTTTCCCAGATTCTTTTCAACAGGCCGTCTTTTTTCACCAAAGAGTCCCATAAAGCCCAGTATCCTTTAAATTTCTGGGATTTGGCTGCAATTTTTTGTTAACAAGGTCTTGATGAATTTTTCATTCGATTTCGACTTAATTATAGGGCCAATATCTGCGTCTTCTTGCTGACCTTTAGATAACATTTTAGAGTTTCACTCTTGAGAGCTTTGAAGTGTTGTTCTTCGGCAATGGAAACTGAAAGGATCTTCTCTTTCCTTGTGTCTGTTACAGTGTTTACAACTTTCTGGGCATGGTTTTCTTGATAAAGCTGCAGCATTTCTTTGCGATGTTCAACTTTAAAGTCATATTCCTGTAGGCGCTGCAACCACCTGGCTATTTGTCCTTCGGCATTCTTAAATTGTAGCAACCATTTGAGTGATGCATGACCCTTAAAAGGAATTTTTGCCCGTAGAAGTACTTATGAAAGTGCTCCAATGTTCTAACAATAGCCAGTAGTTCTATCCTTGTCACACAATAGTTGAGCTCAGGTTTAGACAGAACCTTGCTGAAATAGTCTATTACTTTTTCCTCGCCATTTTGTACTTGTGACAAAATACCATTAGTAGCGGCATTGCTTGCATCGGTCTCTACGATAAACATCTGGGATGACTCAGTATGACAACACTGGGGATTACACAAGGCTTGCTTCAAGCTGTTAAATACTTATCCACATTTTTCGGTCCATACATAACTGTGATTGTTTCTAGTAAGTCGATGTAACGGTCTAGCAATACTAGCAAAACCTTTTATGAATCGTCTGTAGTATGTACAAAGTCCCAGAAAACTCACGTCCTTCGGTATTGGCCATTTTTGAATGGTTTCAGTCTTTTCTGGATCGGTTTTTACTCCATGTTCGGAAATTGTAACGGCCTAGATAGTTCACTTCTTTTTTTTTGAAAAAATGGCACTTCTTAGGACTGAGTTTTAAGCCAGCCATTCTCAGTTTCTGGAAAACAGCTTCAATATTCTTCAAATGACCTTCAAATGTGTTTCCAAAAATAATGATGTCATCTAAATATACTAGGCAAGTTTCCCATGTCATTCCATGTAATGTCAATTCCATTAAACGTTCAAAAGTTGCTAGAGCGTTGCATAATCCAAAAGGCATAACTTTAAATTGCCACAGTCCAGTCCCAGTAGAAAACGCTGTCTTTTCTTTATCCGATGGATTGAGCTTAACTTGCCAATAACCATTTTTCAGGTCCAGGGTCGAAAATTATTTTGACCCTGTTAGAGTGTGCAACGTATCGTCAATTCTTGGTAAGGGAAAGCTATCTTTCTTTGTGACGTCATTAAGCCTGCGAAAGTTAGAATTTGGTGGAACCATCTTTCTTCTTAAACAGAACTACTGGTGACGACCAGGGACATTGCGATGACTCTATAATGTCATGTTTTTCCATATCCTCAAGCGTCTGGTCAACTTCATGCCGCTTTGCCAAAGGTATTCGTCTTGGAGGCTGTTCTATCAGCGCAGCATCACCAGTTTTAATTCTATGTTGCACTACGTTGGTTTTTCCTAAGTCGCTGTCAGACAAAGAGGAAACATCTTGATTTCTTCTCAGAAGTTCTCCCAGTTTGGTCACCTGCACTTGATTCAGTAAATATTTTGATGAAATCACCACGTCTTGAAGTACTTTAGGGAAAATATCTGCAGTTCCTGAGGGAGGCAAGGTTGTACAGGTAAATATGGTACTGGCAGGTTGGCAAGTTCCAATCTTGTCACCTTGTTTTACTTGCTGGGGACGGCCTTTTAAGTTCATTATTTTGACGAACATCATGTTTCCCCTGCATTTAGCTAAGGTTCTTGCTGGTAAAATTCCCTTTGCATGTAGTGGATAGTCTTGAACTGGTTCGAATAAAATTACTTCTTCCTCGAAATCATCAAGCGTCGTTTGCACTAGGCATGCTAAACAGGCAGGTAAGATAGCATGTTCCATCAAAACCACTTCTCGGATAGTGGAATTACTTCTTCGTGGCAGGTTCATAACTATTTTTTCATTATTCGTACGGGGGACTCGTAGAGATATGTCAAGGACAAACCTATTTTGGTTCATAACATCTAGACCAACTATGACATCATCCATTATATCTGTGACGAAAACCGTGTAGCTAGTATTCCCCAGAGTTACTTCAGCCCCATAGATGCCTTTCACAGGTATAATTTCACCGTTGACGGTTTCCAAGACATAGTTTTCGATGAGGTTTGGTAGCACCTAGCCAGCTTTCGCCCCTTAAAACTGACTAATGGGAATTTTCCTGAATATCTACAGCGACTTTGCACATGTCTATCTTTACATTTCCAACAAGGAATGCCCTTTTTTTTGTCGGAAAGTTAAAGCTTTATTTTCGTCTTTCTTATGTTTAAGAAGAATCTCTTGCAGTTCTTTAAAAATGTTCGAGGTATAATAAGTCAAGTTAATTAGTCGCACAATATATTTTAGTCTTCGACATTGAAGTTGGGCTTTATAAACCTCCTGTAGATGTATTTCACCATAACGCATTTCTAGATGGCTTACTATTGGCCCAGTCATTCTGTTTATTTTCGGGTGTGTTCCTTAGCACCTCCATTTCTTCACCACGTAAGGAACAAACCAGTGGTCGTGCCTTTTCGGTAGTTCTCAATTATTTCCAGTTGTGGCAGCTTCAAATTGTTTTAGGTAACGGCACCTTATCATCAAACGTAGGTGGTTTCATCACATGTAATAAAGAGACAACGTCGGATTTTAACTCACTTTGGTTTCCAAATGTATGAATCTGGGAACGATCCTCCTGATCTTGCTTTAGCACTTTCTTCTCCATTTGCCCTATTTCCCCTTTTACAACGTTCTTGCTTAGTTTCAGTTCAAGCAACGTTTTTCTAGTCTATATATATATATATATATATATATATATATATATATATATATATATATATATATAGACTAGAAAAACGTTGCTTGAACTGAAACTAACTATATATATATATATATATATATATATATATATATATATATATATATATATATATATATATATATATATATATATAGGCAAAGTTATTTAGCTTGTTTATCGTGCATTTTTTTCTGCATCTGCCCTTACAATAAATGTTAAAAATAACTTCAGTTTGGTCCGACCTAGTAATTTTTAAGACTTTTTTTGGTATATACTTGATTTTTCAAGTACAGTCAGAAGAGAGAGAACTAAATATAGATTGCGTTTAACGCTCTATCCCTCTACGCTAACGTGAACGAAATTTCTAAATTTTGGTTCACGTAAAATTAGATGTGATTTCGTTAGCGTTCAGCTAACTAATATAAGCTATTTATTTATTTTCTTGCATAAGCTTTGTAGCGTGGTGGTAGGGTTCTCGGCCCGCTTCGTATAGGTGGTGGGTTCGAATCTCGACACAGGCGATTTTTTTTTAGTTAATACTTCAACATGCTTGTCGCATGGACTATGCTAAAGAATTAAACTTTAAGTACTTTTCAAGGCTCAAAATTAATATTTTGTTTTAGATTACCATGAAAACGACAAATAATAGGTTGAAATTTTGAAGATTGATCACCATTTTCCCAAAAGAACTAAATAATGCAAGGATTATTTTGTGTCCAGTCATATGAATAACCTTGATGGCTGAAGACTGGTTAGATCAAATGCTGCCATAGCTACAAATTAATAGATACTACTCCTCCATTCTAATGGTTATGACCTAATAAGGCTACCTCAAAATGTGATACTGGGATAATTTAGAGAAAATTGTTTTGGTAAGTTGATTTAAAATTTAAACCCACACTGATATTCATAGTAACTCGATAGTTAATATAAAATATATTTAATATGTTTTACAAAAACCAAAACACACTTATGTACAATCATATAAACCTATGTATATCTGTTTGTAATCTGGGACTATTGACGCATTTTTGTTGTTGCTATATACTTTGGGATGTAAAATGTTATAAAAACAAAACCAAAAAAACATTTTAATTCCAAAATCATTTAAATATTATTTTTACTGGTCTATGTGTATAGGTTGTTATAATTTTGTCTTTAACTTTATCTTATATAAGAAAACGCCAATAGCAAAAATAATAGATACAGATATCACATGATCATTGAAAAAAAACAGTTTTAACTTTAAATATGCATCCTCATATAACAAGTGTTTTAAAAATAATTAACCAATTTTTGTTAGATTAACGGAAGAACATTATATAATAATTTTTCTTGCTTCTTCTGTTCGATGTAAATATTGTTATGTAAATAAAATCATCTCTCCAAATTTTTAGAGATGTCAATGTTTTAGGGTTGCAAGATGCCGAAATCATGTTTATTTCCATTGATAGGTCTGTGTGTTAATTAGCCTGTTCGGGACAAACTATTTAATACAGTTCAAATTTTGTGCATGAAATTGAATTGGTAAATCTATAATTTAGTGAAATAAAATGGTGTAAGAACCACTTACCAGTTTGTGGTATGCTTTTTTCTTAAATTTTCATTAAAAAGGCTCTGCCTATTTCTCCGACGAAGTACCTGTAAATTTGCTTATTGTGAAGTATTTATTTTATTTAAAAAAATACATTTATTAGATACAATTTATACCTATAACAACAAATAACTTTTAAAATGTGTTATCTGTGTGTAGTAGAATTAAGCAAGAGTGGAGTTCCAGATAAAAGTAAATTTACATTTTAGTTTTTAGAAAGAACTTATGAGTGATAATCAGGTTTGCAAATTTTCAAGTAAAAATATATAGTATATATAGGCAAATATAAGTCAGAATACATATGAAATAAAGGGTAACAACAAAATTGCATTGAGTAAAATAGAACTGGGTGTTTGTTACAAATTTTGCATGTTATTACCTAATTTTTATTACATTAACGTATGCAAAACTTCGATTGCCAAAAATTAAGTTGATAGAATACATAAGACCCCCTAAAAAAGTATATATCGGAAGAAGTTCTGGGCCTTAGTGCAAAAAGCATACTACGATTTTACGGAATACTATAACGAGATTCTGAATTATATTTTAATATGTCCCTTCTTATTTTTTATTTAGTTTTAATCTCTGTTGAAGAAGTAATTGGTCCATAATATCTCTAAGAGACCTGGTTTAATAATTGCAGAAAAGAAAAACAATGTCTCCGCCTCAGTAAAGTGGTTTAATACATTAAAAAGCTACGGTTACAAGTGTTTGTTTAATTATGTAGTTGTATGTGCCAGTTTTATGTTATTATAACTACTTAGATAATAAAACTGCCAGCTCTCTCAATAAGAATTAGTCTTAGGTAGTAAAGCCTATCTTGAGTTGAATTAATTTAACCTTAAAGTAAAATACTATATATATATATATATATATATATATATATATATATATATATATATATATATATATATATATATATATATATATATATATATATATATATATATATTTTTTTTGGTTATGCTATTCTTTGACCTATGACTTTAATATATTTCTGGTTTTATTTTTCTTGGTTTAAGGTCAGCGTGCTAAGTTAAAACTAGGCAAAATTACTTCAAAACATACATATATTGTAGTCGGAGTAGTAGTAGCACGCTGACCTTAGACCAAGAAAAATAAAACCAGAAATATATATATATATATATATATATATATATATATATATATATATATATATGATAGTATGTTTTCATTCCACTTACACCAACGTCATAACAAGAAAATGATCCTTGTTTGGAACATGTTCTGCATCACAGCAGACACAATGATCCATTTTAGTCAAACGACGATCGCGATTTCGCTCTTATTAGAGCTCATCAGGCCGCCATAGACTAGCCAGCCCCGTGTAGGGCAAAGGCACAAAATTGAATCACATATAATCATATATATATATATATATATATATATATATAAAAGAAATATATATATATATATATATATATATATATATATATATATATATATATATGTACACAAAATTGTATAAATAACTGTAATTGTATCTTTGCCAGTATACGTAGTTACTGCAAAACAAGTAGTTAAATTGTTTATATTAGCGCTAATACTTACCTCTGGACCTGACTATTTTGATTAACAAATAGGTTTTTTTTTCTAGTTCTCTATATATAGTTAAGGCATTCTTACTTCATTTTGCTCTTATTTTAAAAATAGTTTACCTTCAATTTTTTTGTAATTTATTTATTTTAAAAAGCATGAGTGGGATAGGAATTCCCCCTGTGTCTCTCACAATAAAAGAATTATTTCTATAATTTTATTATAATCTTTTGATATTTAATGTATTTAAAATAATTAAACCCCATAATCATTTTTATATTCTTTCTTTTCCAGGTCCCTCTCCATTTTGCAAGCTGAGATCAATGAACAACTTTTATAACCTAGTTTTTAATGCAACTTCTAAAGAACAATGTTGAAATTGTCATAGAATGGAAAACCAAGAGAAATATTTGTTATACTATTTACAAGATATAATATTAGGGGCACGACACGGCATTTTAATATATTTTTTTATAAATTAATAATGTGTGGTGTGGTCATTTTGTGTGTAAATTTTCAAAGATATAAGTATAACTGGTATTTTTTTAAAATGAGACACTTTCTGAATTGCTCAGTAGATAGGTCTCTTCCCCCTTGTTCTTGATACCTTTATCCTCCAAAAATGGAGAAAAACTTTGTCATACACATTGGTTTTATGGCCCAGCCATTTTTTCCTTTTCCATTGTATTTTTAAAAATAAAAGTATCAAATTCTGTACATTTAGAATCAGGAGGAGTCCTACCTATTGAAAGTAAAATGTTCAGGGTGCCTTATTAAAAAATGCAAGTTAAATTAATATCTCTAATAAGTTAGAGCAGATCGTAATTTGGAAAAGTTAAAATGATCACGCTGAGTGGTACAGTGTAAAGGACTAAAATTGTTGCTAGCCATAGGCAAACATAGATTTATTGCTTCTTGTAATAACGATTAGTCCTAGATCTCGAAAAATATTGCTCATCGATTTTCCTCGGTCTGTCTGTATGTGGCATAGCATAGGATATCCGATTAACTTAAAAAAATAATTTTATTCAAAAATCAATTTCATGACAGTAACATTTTGTTAAATAATCAATATGGCGGCCTAACAAAATCATTATAGATTCATTATTAAGAAACTGCTTATCGAATGAACTTCATTCAATGTTTGTGATAAAATTTTGATGTGAAGCTATTATGACCGGACAAAATGGCCACCTAAAATGTTTAAAAATTCAGCAAGTGATGTAAGTTAAGTGATATTCAGAGCACTCACGAATCGGGGCCAGCAACATACTCAACATAAATTTCCAAACATTACCAACGTTGGCGAAATAAAAAAAATAGAAGGATTTTTTTTTTACTTAAATAGATCAAGCAAACCTAAATAAAGTCTTGAAAAAGCTCAACACAATGAGCGAAACTGCTTTACTATTAACCTTGACCCAAGAAAATAAGGTTTCCAAATATAAATATATGGTTAAAGGAAAATCCCTAATTTATGAATTAACAAGGATTGAAGCTACCAGGTCCAGAGTACTCAAGGATTGGAGGCAGCAAACATACTCCAAAAGATGTCCAACAGTGGCGAAACTAAAAAATTGATGGATTTTTTTTACTTAAACAGAACAAGCAAACCTTAATAGTCTCGAAAAAGCTCAAGAAAATGAGCGAAACGTTGACTTGATATGAAAAAATTACTATAACCTAGACCCAAGAAAAACATGTTTTCCACATAAATAAGTTTAAAGAAAATCCATCTATATATATATATATATATATATATATATATATATATATATATATGTATATATAGATATAGATATATATATATATATATATATATATATATATATATGTATATATATACATATATATATATATATATATATATATATATATATATATGTATATATATATATATATATATATACATATATATAAGCATTGGACAAGATTGCTATGAACGAGGATTTCCAGGCACATATAATAGAACTCTCGGAGCAT